>JAVSBS010020440.1:92812-131441 GCA_033124195.1 Coracias cyanogaster | reverse complement strand
GAAAGAAAGAAAGAAAGAAAGAAAGAAAGAAAGAAAGAAAGAAAGAAAGAAAGAAAGAAAGAAAGAAGGAAAGAAAAAGAAAAAGAGAAAGAGAAAGAAAAGTACAGGCAGCATTTCAGCATTTGATGGCTGTGCAGTACCCAAGCCATCGGAAACAATTTTCTGTGTGCTTCTTACAATTAGAGTTGAAGCAGGCTCTTCTGAGTGTGAATCCCTTATATGCTACTGTCCCCTGTTTGTCTGACTTCTCATCCCAAGACAGAATTGAACCACACGGCTTGGGATAAAGAGTGCTTAGATAGATATGAAAAAGGAGCCTCTCAGATGTTATGAAACAGTCTCTTTTTTGCAGAGAAAGAGACAGAATAAGACCAGATTAGTGTTCCATCATGATCCCCCTAGCTTTTGTTCTCTTGCCCTGATGTCAACATAGAGCTAGGCTGATGATTGTATCAAAAGTATGGGCCCTCTGCCTTACAAGTCACCCTTTGCTTTTCTGTGTATGTCTGTCTCTGTGCATGTGTATGCTCAAGAAACAATTTTTTTCTTTGTTCCAAAGCAAACCGTGTGTTGGACAATCCACATTTCAAACTAGTTCTAAACACTGATTATAGGCAAAATGCCTTATGGAAAGCAGTGTGGATGCTTAGGTACTACATACACTTGAAGAGTCACCTTTTCATCAGAGATCGGAAAATTTCCTTGAAAAAATGAGGTCAGCATACTCTGCAAATTTATAACTAGTAATGGAGAAGCACTATGACTCTTACTTCTACTTCTGACCTATTGTGAAGTTAACATCTAAGGTAGTCCCTGCTAGTCCCAGCAAAATCTTGGCTCCCTTTTTCAGTTCAACAAACCTAGGATTAATACTTAACCTACTATGCTGTATCTTTCCTTTTTCCTGTGATAAATTTTCTCTCCAAGGACAGTCTTACTTCATGATCAGACCTACTACTCCTTCTCATTTGCCTGTTTTTGCGTGTATTTCTTTGAAAAGATCCAGAAATCATGAGTATTCCTAAAAAAAAAAAAGGAATACTAACAAAATAGATAATGAAAAAAAGAACTAAACCGGAGACAATTCTAAATACCTTTGCTCACAAGCTTGTAGTACCCTTCTGTTATTGAGACATTTGACAGATTTTTGGTCAAAATCAAAGCAAGTCATTATAGAATCACAGAAAGAAACATTTCCCACCCTAAACTCATTCTCTAAGAGAATTTAAATTAATCAGCTTCCAGTTGTGCCGATTTCTCTCTATGAACTATAAAATGTGTCTTGCCTAGACACAAACAGCTAACTTTTTGGCATCTAATATTAAGAAAGCCAAATCCTCTCCTATCTATACTCCACTAATACCCTTTGACTAAATATCAGTATTTTCTAAAGAGACACTCTCGTGACTACTGTAACTATATTTTAACATGGCTAAAGATCCATAGACCACCCCTGCTTAGCCAGGCTGAATATGACACTTGGCCACATGTAGATGCCTACTCACCCCCTGCAACCAAACCTTCTTGGCAAATGGCCTGATCAACAATCCCTGTTAAGTTGAAAATGTGAAAGCACACAGCGTGTGCACACAAAACACACAATAGTCTCTGGAGGGTGTTTGCTGAAATCCAGCATAGTAAATAAATGAGTATCAGCTGGAATAAACAGTCAGTGGGTAATTTCAAAGTTATTTTTGAGACAGAGGAGTCAACCTGAAAAGGCACATTAAGAAAGCTTAAAACATTTTTAACAGTAGGAAGCAATCTTTGAGCAAGAGAGACAGCACTTTGAACCTGATTTGGTGCTGCCAGAACTTGCTCTGTAACATCACTACTCTGGCCTCTCTGGGCTGAGCATACCCTGGGATGCCACAGGGAGAAGGCACCCAGACAGCAAGGGAAAGCCAGGGTAGTGAACGCGGACCCTGGAGTAGTGTGCATGTATTTGAGATTTTTTTCTTTTTTTGGATATGCTTAGAAGTTTCTTTTCAATTTCTTCTACTTTTGGCTAACATTTTTCCTTCAATTTTCTCTCTTCTGTTTTGTTTGAGTTTTTTTTAATTGTGTTATTGTCTTCAGCTGGAGACAGTTATGAAAAATTGTCACCAAGACATCTGGTTTTACCTTCAAGCTATATCATATTTCATCAGGGTTTGGTGAGAGAAAGGATATTTTGAGACGTAGTCAGGTATATCAAAACAGGGAGAAGGTTTACAGAGAAGACAACTTCCAAATTTAGCTGAGAGGCTTAATGTCACAGAGAGGCATAATGAGAACTAGGGACTGGAAGATGGAGAACAGGAAATTCAAAGTGGAGATAAAGGTGCTCATTTTTAATGATTTGGGTAAATAACTGTCAAATCACACGCTGTTATAGACCGCCTGTCCCTGGAAACCTTAAAAAAAACCCATCAATATTTCTCTCTGAGACATAGCTTAGTTCATCTCCAGGTTATGGGGTTTAATGTAAGATTTATTAAAATATATTAATAGTGCAGTATTTTGGACGTTGATAGACAAAATGGTCATAGTTCTCTGTTTAAGACCCATGAAACTTCAAAGCTGGTTTAAAAATAGAAACTGGGGTTTGGGTTCAAGTTTGGGGTTGGTTTTTTTCTCTTTGTTAATGTGAAAATATTTCACTTTTCTTACTTTTTAAAAAATAAATTACTATATCTCAGTTTTCCATGGAAATCATTTTTTTCTTTAAAAAAGGAGCTGGTTTACTCCAAAACCGGGGTGGGGGGGGGTGGGGGGGGGTGGGGCAGGGTGTTTATTTATATGTTTATTTGCAGTTTGAAAATTTCAGTTAGATCTCCTGGATTCTTCACTGCAATTTTCTCCATTTAAGAAAACTCTACAGAAAATATTTTTAGTATGTATATTATCAAAATGTTGTTTTCCTGTGACAGAAACAGAAAGTCTTTGTCCTAAAGTGAGTGCAAAGTAAAAGCCAAAGAAGCACGTTCGGGATTTTGCAAAACACATCCTTGGTTGGTTTCTATCTTGGTTTCATTTGATCTTAAAGTAATAAATCCTTGCACATTAGGCAGTGGGAAATGTCAGCTGTCAGACCCTACTGTATGCCAAATCTGATGGTGTTCCTGAGTACAACAAAGTATAGCAAAGAGTGAACAAGAGAGCAATATGAAATAAGGACAGGCTAAGGACATAACTGCAGATGCCTGATGAGATAAGAAAAACAAAGCTAAATCAGAGTAAAATTCCAAAGCTAAAAAAAGGGAAAGTGTAATTTATTTTTTTTTAGCAGTGGCTGAATTTCAGCTTCTGGTTAAACATGAATAACCAGACAGGACAGCTGCCTGATGCTCTGTTTAGTTCAGAAACAAGGGTTTAGAAGTTTAGAGAAAGGCAGGTGGTAGAGAGCAACAGTTTACCAGGAATATTAGATGCATCTTAACCCAGGAAGAGATTTGTCAGTGTGTGTCTGTGTGTGCGCGAGCACATAAGTGTCACCTATTTCCTCTGTTATTGAGTGGTTTTGTCCTATCTCCTTGATCTTTCCTTCTATATGTTTGATTTGGGTTTGGTTGGTTGTTTTGTTTGTTTGGTTTTTTTTTTTTCTGAATCTATCTTACTTTCTTCCTTTCCCTCATTATATTTAAAATGTTGTGATCACTCATATCAGACATAGCATTATAGGTGTTTAATTTAAATTTTGCTTTATGTCCTTAAAAAAACCCCAAACTGTGAAAGAGTGAGAATGTGCATGTGAGACAGCATGCAGAATACCTGGGGATGTGACAACTCAGATAATTAATTAGTGCTTTTCATGTCAACAGGGGGGTGTATGTATTTTGATTTTGTGCATATATTCTCATTCACGCATTTTTTTTCTTTGGGTGTTTTTTTTTTTTTTGATGCCTAGAAAAGTGAAATCTTTAGCTTCATCCTGGATTTGATAAAGTGTCTGGTCTGATTACATGGATCTGAATGACGTGCGTTAGCACCCTGCTTATTAACCACTCTTCATCTACAACAGGTCCGTGTTAGACACCTGTGTCCATTTTGCCATCACATGCCTTCTGTGCAGCACTGTCATAAGAACAGCAGACAGACATCAACCTGTATTTTTCAGAGGTCTTTATTATAGGAGCTAAATGTAGATGAAAGGCACTGCATTGCCTTTTATTCTTATACTCTTCTTTCTTTTCCCTGTGAATAAAGGTGTCCATGAATTTCCGAAAATCCAAGTTTCACTTTCCAATCAATTCTAGCTACTTTGAGGATGCCAATAAGTCAAAGAGCCACTGAAATTACTCTAGGTGCCCATTCCTGGATTCTATAAAGCCTCAGCAGGCAACAGAACTGATTTGTTCGCTACGTTTCCATTGTGAAATTGCCTGTCATTACCTCTGTTTAGAAAGCTTTTCCGTTACACCATCAGCTAGTATATTTAGAAACATTGTTTGAGGTTTTGATGGTAAAAGCAAGAGTAATTTATGAACATGTAAAAGGACAATATAGCTTAATGGCTGGATGTGGATTTGGGGCTTAGGAGATTTGAGTACTGTGCCTTGCTGTCTGTCCCATAGGTAAGATTCAGTTCATCTAATTTTGCTGCCTAAAAGGAGTTTTGGAAAAAAAGGTAAGTAATTGTAGAGTACTATTGCCCTTATCTTAAAATAAGATCTTACCACCTTCTATATTTCTGTCTTGTTCTTCTAACAGAGATTTGACTAAATCACATGATTAATAACCTCTTTTTTTTCACCATCTCCTTTCTCTGTTTTCCACTGCTGCAACTAGAATTTAGCATGTCATTCTGCGCTTGAGTTGTCACCAAAACCTTTATTCTCTCTTTTTTCAATCTTCTTCAACAAGCCTTCTAATCTCCATTGTTCTTCCTTGGGACAAAAATGATAATAAAACTTCATTGTAGGGTAGGGCTAGGAAAAATTTTTACTTAACTTCAGTATTTTTTCCTGATGCATTCCATTACACTCTTTCCCTCTTCATTCTTTCCTTGGACTTCAATTACTAATCCTGCTGGGGGCTTGGCTTTGTGTTTTCATCACCCTGTGCATACTAGCAGCAATGAATCCAAACAGCAGGACTGCTGGAGCCCATCTGTCCCTCACTCCACCAGAGACATGGACGTTTTCATCTTGTTTGCTATCTCCCTGCCTTTGTATGGCTCTCACTCATGTCTATGTTTTCTGAGCACTCATGAAATCTGTCTCTCTCTCCACTCCTTTTCCTAACAGAGAAGGTGAGGATTCATGTATTTATTTATATTTATTTTAACACTTTTCTCTTAATATGGTTCCAAGAAAAGCTAAAGAAGAAAATACCAGGAGACTCAACTTCTCACAGGAAGTTTATTCACCTTCACACAAAGGCTCTTCACAAGATTTCCAGAATTACTCTGTTTTTTAAGGCACTTTATCATGTGCTGAACATTATATAGCATGTAAAGGATGGAGACACTAAGTACTTGGGTCATATGTCCTTTTCCTCCGTTTAATAACTGATAGGATGCCTGAGTGTTGTAAACAGTGAGAAGTCCTCCTGCCTGTGCAAATCATTTTTAACAGACTTCAATGATTTTGCTTCCCACAGCTGTAAAGTAGGGAAGGAGTGTGTCCATTTCAGAAAGGATATACTGAGGAACAAATCAGAGTTACTGAATTGCCCAGTATTGTACAGTTTGTGGATGCGCCAGGAATTGAGTATAGCTCCGCAGCCCTACCCTAGTCCTCTAGAGTATCACCCAGATTATTGGCTCAACTCTCCATCAGATGCAGCACTGAATCACTGAACAGGAGTTCTTCTTTTGTTTAGCTCTCTTTGTCCAATGATTTATAATTGCAACAAGACGAAATCAGATTTATTTTTTTTTCAGTGTAAAAAAGGAAATTCTCTGTGATAGGTTGATTTTGAATTCCATGGAGCCTACAAAACCTTCAGGCTACCACAGTTCTGAGGTATTTATAACATGGTATTGATGTTGTGAAGTACTTCACCTCCACCCCTGTCTGCCTTGAGACATCTTATTTTCAGAGGGAAGTGAATACAAGTTCAAGGTTACAGGAGAACATTTCCCTGGCTTGTCAGCTCCTCCTCTTTCAGCTTGACTGGAGAGCTGCTTCATTCTCTCATACTTTATTCGTGTGATCAGACTGCAGGAGGCAAATAAGAGCCATGAGGGTTGTGGCATTTGTGGTTTATTTTAACAGTGCTTTATTCTCAGGAAAAAAAAAAAAAAAAAACAACAACAAAAACAAACCTGAAATTTTCACATGGAAAAATGATCTGGACTGTGTCATGTTGGGTCGCTTTAGAGGTAAGTTGTGAGTATTTGCCCTTTCCTCCTCTGGCAGGTTTCTGCTTAGGTTTGGCGACATTATTAGTGCTGATGGCCAGGACTTGAACTCACTGTGTTGATTGCCTGAATGTTTCTGTTTCTCAGTGTAATGAAAGAACAATCAGTGCCTCTGTGATATCCTCATGCGGCACTAACTGCTATTAGAATTTATTATCATTTGTTTGTAAGTATTTATTATATATTCTGACAAGGGGCTCTACAGGCTCCAACTGAGACTGAAGCGATGTTGGATAAGGCATTGTGTATATTCACAGGAACATGCTAAGAACTTACAATCTATATAAATGAGTAGGAATGGAGAAAAGGGACATGAAGTAGAAAATTGCCTTCCCTAGCAGTCATTTCAGCAGCTACCATGCAGTGCCTTAGTCCCTACACATTCGATCATGCTTGCTATCTCATTACAACAGTCAAAATTTACTGTCCTTCCTTTCGATGTTTCAGTTAGGAGCATAATAACATGTAACTTTGGACAACAAAGGCTCTCTGAATACCAAAAATCACAGGAATGCAAAAGGAGGAGGAGGAAAACAAATATATAATTGGTTTACATGCTTGATCTCCCTCCATCCCCCCATTTATAAACAATACATCTACCAAGAATAAAAATATGTAATTTTTTATAATAAGAAATATTGGGATTATGTTGTTTTTTCTTTTATTTTCTATAAAAAACATTAGTCCCCGGAAACTATGCTAGAGAGAGAACCAACAGGAACATTTGGGGAGAATAAACATAAAATGCTGGAACAACACTTTCTCAGACCCCTTGGGATGGTGCTGGAGCAACCTGCACAAGGCTGACTGACATGATGTAGAACACAGAGCTCTATGACCTCCTGACACAACAGCCAGAGAACAGGTGGACTATACTATTGCCAGAAAAAAAGAAAAAAAAAAAAAGAAAGAACTTTTTCGTGTGCTTAAAAGTCAAAAGAAAAGAAAATTTTAAAATAAAAACAAAATAGGCAAGCAAAAAAACCCCACTGTGTATCTATCCACAGCATCAGACCTGGAGCCTCCCCAGATGGAGAACAACATCATGAGTGGCAGCAGGGACCCAACCTCAGCATCCCAGGAAGACATCTGGTCTCACACCATATATCACCCTTCTCAGCAGAGCAGCACTGAAAGGCTCTTGCCTTGCTCTCTGCTCCTGAGAGTGGAGGGGCAGGTGCAGGTGCAGCCTGAGGCTTCAAACATCTTTTTGCTCCTGTGTTTCAGTGGAACAGGAGAAAGATATTCCCTCCTTAGAGGGATCTGAACATATTTTTCTAGCAGTAAAATCAACAGGTTTTTTAAAAAAAAACACACCACAACACAACAGAACAAAACAAGGACATGCTAATGCAAATGGGAAAAGTTGTTTCTTTGCTATTCAGCCTAACAAATAGCAGGAGACATATTTCTGCCAGGGAATGTGGTCTATACCTCTAAGTTAATTAGCAGTAAATGCATATTTAGTTAGTGTAAGGGTTGGAAATCAAGAACCTTGTTATTTCTGTTTCTTGGATCCTGTGCATTTAAATTCACAATTACACTTCTAGAGGAAGCTGCTTCTCCAGCAGAGAGGTCTGTACTGATCAAGGGAGCTGCCTGTTTCAGATACACTTAAGAAGGTATCTGTTGCCAAGGGGCCTCAGAGTTGGAACTGTTCACTGTTCTCATTTTCTCTTCTGCCAATTATCCAAACCCTTTTCCCATTCACTTCATAATAATGATAATAATACCTTCATTAGATAATCTCAAGGCAATTTCTACTATAAAGCAAATTGGGGTTATTTCACCCTATCGACAAGAAGCAGGAGAGGTCACTTAGCCTTTGGCTGAAGCTAAATGCCCAAGCAAAATAGCCAGATTTCTCCAGTATTCTCTGAAAAACATTAGAAAAAGTCTGCTGCTACTACCACAGCAAAGAAGCCAGCTGAATATCTGTGGCCTTTTTTGTAGCTGAAGGAACAAAATATACTTCCAGACTGATGGACATCCTTTGTTAACTCTGCATTGTTTATGCCTTTGGCTAAGGATGAGGTACCCTAAAAACAGCAGTATTGCGAGGACATAACACCACAAAGAGAGCTTGATTGTTCTTTTTCATCACTTCTCAGTTTCAGAGCTACCGTTCATTTCCTGAACAAGTCATCAGCCTGTCCATAATGCATAACTGAATTCATCAAAGTCTTCTCTTGTGAAAAAACTTTTAATATTCCCAAAGCTTGGAGTTGAGATGCTGTGATTGAGGTTGGATGGAGAAACAATGAACTTTTGCTGCCAGTAGGACTTTGCCAGTAACTGTTGTATCAGATTCCAGGTAGATTGGTACAGTGCTGAAATAACCTACTCTAGCAATCACACACAGCTTGCAGCTATTCATGACAGTGCTGTGAGATATGCCAGATAGAATTTCACCTTGTTGTGATTTTAGATGAGCTCGTGAAACAAAATTTGATTCCAAATGTAAAGACTTGCAAAAATGCACAAAGAAAACAGTAATTGGTCTAAACTGATGTTTGGTAGTGACACCATTGCTCTATTTGGTCTAGTGGGGCTCTGAGCAACCTGATCTAGTTAAAGATGTCCCTGCTCACTGCAGGGAGGTTGGACTAGATGACCTTTAAAGGTCCCATCCAACCCAAAATATTCTATGATTCTATGATTTTAATGCAAGAGTAGATGCTTACAGCATTATAAGAGTGTCTTAATGTGACCTCAAGTTCCTTTCATGGACACCATCATTACTGAAGCCATAATGATCTGAAAGTATAAGACTAGAAAGTTTTGCAAAGAGAGGGCTTATTAAGCAAACTAATATAGGCAGGGGAAAAAATAATCAAGTTTTGGCAGCAGAGTTTTTACTCCTGACACCTCCTCTACTTTCTCCAACAGTTGGTTTAATAAAAGCTGTTACCTATCCCTGCAAACCTTGGCTTGGCACAGGGTATAGATCTGGAACCAGTCACACTGTCCAGAGACATCCACCTCCTAGTGTCCTAACAACGTTCGGAACATGGTCCATAGTAATAAGCCAATGAGTCCTTGAGCAAAAAAAGCCACATTTTAATTTGTGCCTCAGATTTGTGCTGCAGATTGCTAGACATATGGAGCTCATTAAAGGCTTTCAAAGATAACAGAGCCATTGTCATTGGACTCTTGTTTCAAGTGCATATGGTTGCTTATGTACATGACAGTAGCAAAACACACAGCTTATCTCACAGTCTCTTCCAGTACTTGAACAAATAAAACTGTTATAGACAGAAGAACTGGACAGTTCTTCTCCAGGTGTGCCCTTCCACCTCATGTCAATTTTCAAAGAAGATGGTTAAATTAACAAAGAGTTGGAAACAAGATTTGGCAGAACAGCTCTGTTCCATGGGGTATCCTGAATCCTAGTTACAGAAGGAAAACACACTGTGTTCGGAAACCATGTTAGGAAATCAGATAAGTGGGAAGCGGTGCAGTGAACATGATTTGGAACTAATGTAGGACAGTTGTGTTTAAAACTTCATGAGTTCTTCTTAATCTGCCCTGCATAAAGTCATCTTTTAAAAAATACTTGGCTCTTAGAAAAAAATCTGAGGCTTTGAAAAATTATTTATGAATGCAAGGATATAATGCGCTGTTCTCAGATATCTTTATAGGTATTATCATTATTTTTTTATACTTTCACCTTATGAGTGCCTAGAAGCCACCCACCCTGAGCTACCCTACAATAGGCACTCTAAGGACATGTATCAAGTGACAAATGTAAGATACTTTTGACAGTCTTTCTATGATATTGTTAATCTTGACTCATGATAGTAACTCTTTAGGTTTGACTGCCTGGAATACTATCATGATTGTTTAATAAATTTTACATCAGAAAAACATGAGGAAAGTGGTCACTTTCTCTCTTTCTCTCTTTTTCTTTGTCCTTCTCTTTCTTTCTTTCCCTCTCCCACTGTAGTCTGTTGTTACTTTTATTTTATTTTTAGAAAAACTTGGCCAATAAATCTAAAAGGAACAGGGTGTGGGAAGTAAAATTAAAACAATCTAGCAGAGAAAGTCAGAACAAGAATCAGTGGATGCGAGTTAAAGCCAGATGAATTTAAATGAGAAATAAAACACAGTGACTGTGATTAAGCATTGGAACAGACTATGAAGGGTACCAGGTTTACATCTCTTGTTTTCCTTGTGGAAAATATGCTTCGAAAGGTTGTTTACGCTGGTGGCTCTTTGTATTCAATGGTCAAATACCTGGCTGAAATGGAACCAACAGTAATACGTAAGCTGTCCGTCTGAGGCCATTTTTGGCCTTCAAATACAGACAGAAATGTTAACAGCTTTTCTCTTGGTCTCCTTTTTCCATACATTCTCTTTTCTCTGGATTGCCGAAATTTTGCTTTGGTTTCACTACCCAATAGGCACCAGAAAGAATGATGCAGGCACACAAAGCCAGACAGAATGAGCTCCCAGCTCCTTGTTCATAGCCAAGACCCAAAAAATTCAAGCTTATTTCTCCACTGGGCTCTCTCTATTCCTGTGTGTCCAGACACTCAAGCCACCAAAGGAAGGCAGACAGGTTTACCATCTGAGACTTTACTCTGTGCCATTCTGCAAGTCATAAAATTATTGTTAGATGAATGAAAACCCATGCTACTCCTATTCAAAAACTGGAGGAGAAACTGGCTGCACTACAGCAGTCTAATTAATGATGAGACATAAATAAATGTGTTCTGTTCACATCATGCTTAGATAGCATTATGCTTCTTTCTTCTGTTCTGTTCTACAAGGACTAGTGGCAGAATTACTACGTCTCATTAAATCTAGTGAGTACAGACAGCTGGGGCAGAGGGAGAGGGTGCTTTGTTATATTTGGGGTACTATTTCAAGAATGATTATGAGAATTCCCGTCTGAAGGGAGAATTGATGTTCTTCTCTTTTATAAGCAGCAGCAGCAGCAAGAAGAGCAATTCAGTCCAGACCATGCAAGGAGTCCCAGCCATCTCCTAGATTACATGCACAACATTGACTCACAAACGTTCCCACCTGCAGTAGGAGACACAGCCTGTAGAAAGTTGGAAACAGCCTTTCAAGGTCTCTGAAGTGAAGACAGCAATGAACTGTAATTAGGGAAGACAATTCTACTGAAATCCCAGACTCTGTAAAGAACAGATCTGTGCCAAGTGCTGCCTTACTTACTGTGTGGCACCCATGAAGAATCCACCTCACCTTCTGCCTTCCCACATCAACTTTCCCATCCAGTTCTGTGCTTCATCACAACTCACTTGTCTTTTCGTCTCAGTTAAACTACCGCAAGGTTTGATAATGCGCTAGTGGTTATCAGGTCGTAACCATCAACAGCCACTGAGGTAATGCTCAAATTTGAAAAGCCTTGCAGAACAAGGAAAGGGTCTAATAAAGAGCTGTAACAATAATAAATGTTGATTTAGTAACAAATGCAGATAGAGTGCAGGTTACTTTAACTGATCATATCAGTGCTTAACCAACACCAAGAACTGCACTATCCAATGCTTGCTCAGCTACTTAAGAGTCTGATTTCTTTTTTTTATAAATAGTTTTGTAGGCCTGACTCCTCCACCATGCCACTGTTGCTGGAGTGGCCCTATTATTATCTTTGACCTGACTTTTGTCTCCTCAGAAGGAGCTGCTGAATTATCACTGAAAGGTGCCACAAAAAATGAGCATCATCCCAGCCATCATAAAGGTATTCTAGGTAAGAAATGTCTCTGGCAATGACAATACAGGTAATAGGAGCCCCGATTATGTCTTGGACATACATATATCACTATAGAGCAGTTTTATTAAGACCGCAGTGCAGCACCTTCAGTGGCAGGAAAGGAACTGATGATTAAGTAAGCCTCAGCATTATCTCAAGGGCTAGCCACGATAAAGGGATGACCCCCATGCTCATAGACCAAGGTGGCACCAGGAGAAACAGTCAAATACAAAAAGCATAAATCATAACATGGTAGCAGTTGTTTCCATTGCTAGTCAGTGCTTTACCACCAATACTAGCAAGGAGTATCTTCCTGGACTGTAACTGCTGATTCCACGTCACCTGCTAATAGCAACAATGAAGCAGCTAGTGGCAGCACCTGAACAGGAAAGATGTAGAGTTTCACCTAGCTATGGATGGAAGCAAGATCTGACTCCTGCCAGTAAAGAAACAAACCACTATAAGGATAGTTGAACCTGCACCTGTCAAGAAACTTTGCCAAACAACCCGACTGAAAAGCACCCTAGTAACTGTATGAAGAAAGAGCAATCACCAGGAGATGATAACCACACCTATTACCATTTGGAGGGCAGCAACAGTGAGCAGCAGCCAGTAAATAACCTTCCACTCAAAAACATTGTTGGATAGTCGGGGTCTTAACAGGGAAGTTCACAGGCATACTAAAAAATAGGCTGGAGGTAATACTTAAATGGCAACAGAGAACTCAGGGGCATGCACCTGAGATGCTGCAGAACCTTCTACGATCTTGGGGAAACAGATCATAATCACCTTCCATCTCTCCCTCCTCAACACCACACACTTAATGGATCACACTTTACTCTTTCATATGTTCTCACTACACAGAAAAACACAGTGAATGAGGCTGAGCAACTTTCCTCTACATTTTGTGTCTGAGGTTATCTCAAACAGAGTAGGTACAGAGCAGTTCCTGTGCTATGCTGAGTTGTGCTAGACCATGACAGATAAAAGGTCTCCTTAATTTGCCCTGACCTACTGCCCCCAAGCATCCCCATGACCTTTGTGGTGGTCAGACGAGTCCTCATAAGTCAGTTCAGGATTAAGTCTTTTCCCATTCCATTTCTTCTAATATATATTTCATAATATATCTGCTTTTCTTCCTGTTTTTTTGGGGGAAAATAATTGTTTTCCTCTATACTCCAAAGAGCCACCTGAAAAATGTATTGGTTTTCAGCTGTGAAAAAAGTTATTTCCTCTTTTCCCTTTTGCTTCCAAACTATAGTCTGAAAAATACATTTCTTCTCTGATTTGTAGAAGCCAATTATTCCCTTTGGGATCTTAGGCCATGCACAGCTGCCTATAAAATATTTTTTCGTCTTTGCTTTGCAAAATGTATTTTCCCCATTGGGGCTCTTAAATACCGGTTCTAGGAATCGGGTAGATGCTGTCATTCAAAACTCCATTGTTTCTAGCCCAACCATAGCCTCATTTTTACCTCCTTTCCCTCAGCACAGCAAGGCAGCAGGCAGTTACACAAAAAAGCTGTCTCAGTGGGTTGCAAATCTGCAAAAAGAACCATTTTCACAAGACTTCTGCCTATGAGGGAGAGAAGCATCAGATTTTTGTGACTAAGTAATGACAGAGTCTCCAGGAGTGGAGAAGCTCAACATCAGTGTGAGGAAAAGGACACTCTTCACTCCAACAACTGGACAGACAGATCCTATGGTTTTCTCTGGCTTCTGACTCCCACGCTAATTAACAGAAATCGGCACCCCACAGGATCTCCATAAATCCTGACCTGAATGGATAATCCGCTGCACAGACATTTTCAAATTAAGGCTTCAGAATCTGAGGGGGGACAGTCACATAGCAAAGAGCATAACAGTACCTATTTCCAAAGCAATGGGTGGATTTGATATTATTAACAATGAGGCAGAACTTTCTAACAATATGAATAACCTAACAAATGGAATAAGCTGTCAAAGGAAGTAGTGGATTCTACATCTTCTGATGTCTCCAAATAAAGACAAGCTGTCTTTCTGGAAGCTATACCTTAGTCCAGCATAGGTTATTGGTATCTTTACAGAGTTGACAAGGCCAAATTCCATGTCCTGTACTGAGCAGAAGGTCAAGCCAGATGGTTAAAAATTTCTCTCACAGATTTGAAATCTCTTTTTGTATGAGTCTGAGGAAAGAAGTCTCCCTTTTTTTTTAATCCTTTCAACATTTAATTCCAGTTTCCTTCTATCAGAACAACATAAAAGCACTCTGAGGAAAGATGAGGGAGAAGGGAAGTTAAAGGGCTTTTATTAGAGCATACGTGCTTTTCTGTTGTGTGAGTGTTTTTAGCAGGAATCTCAGCAGTTATTCACAGAGACTAGCAGAAAAGACTGTATGTCCTGTCTGGCGTCTTCTATAGGCAATGTAATTTTAAATTAATAAAAAAGAAAGTAATATTTTATAAATGCATTCTTTCCCTGTTACGCATTTCTGCCCAAAGCTTGTTCTGACTTGCTGGGATACCTGCTGAATGTAACAGGAGAGCTGTGTGCATCAGAGAACCCTGTTCACATCAGTAACAACCCTCCCGTTGAGTTCAGTAGGGTGGGAGCTTGCCTATCCGTCCCTCAGCAGAGCTGTTTTTCACCTTCTCTCCTTGCCCCTGGCCCCATGAAGAGGAGAGAGAACAGCCAATAAGGACCCATTAAAAAAAAAGTTCTAACATCTTATATTTCAGAAACATCAGTAGGTAAATTTGGGATACAACAAGGCTGGAAAATTGTTGCTCCAGAGATTAAAGTGAAAAGGACTCAACACCTTAAAAGGCACATATATGAAATTCCCAACTCTCTAAAGCACAGTGACACTATTAAACAAATAACCAAATCATTGGAAAACAATAGTACTACAGCAATGATAAAATTTAATTTGTAGGTGATCAAAAGTCTCCACACACTTAATTCTAGAATTATATCTCTAAGGCAATGGACTTGCCAAAAAACATCTCACAAGGGCTGAATCCTTAATATATCAAACTGAATTACTCCAGGAATTAATTTGGCTGAGATAATGCTATCCACACTGGGATTTTCAAAAAGCCCTTTCAAAAATTACAGTGCTGACATCTTACTTAAGAAACCTAAGAAAAGCCTGAAAATTCAAAAATATGTGTTGATCCCCGGTCAAGGTTTCAGCATTTAATTAAAAATAATAGCCATTTAAAGATAAAGCCTATTGTATGACAGATATTTTAAGTTACACAAGTTAAAAAAATAGAAGTATAAAAGGATGAAAATGTCAACAGGAAAATTTTGCCTTGAAGATTGCCCAGGAAGCACATATCTTGTGAATTTGGTAATATTTATTAATTTGGCAACATTTCTCTTTTGGTTTATTTTAATCTGTTTGCAACAATTGCTTGTAATTAAGGTTTCTAGCTGCTAGGGACTTTTATGATACCTGTTGAAGAAACAGGAGGAGTAGATGGCAGTACCACCCAGCAGAAAAAATGAAAGAGGTGAAAGGTGACAGAGCCATTTTCCAGCAGCTTCTTCAACATTTAGCAGATTCTCCACACTTGCCTGAGATTTATTTCACCAAGGTTTCAATCATTTCACCCAGTAATCTTCTGTCCAGCTTGTTCTCCATTGTTTCCCAGACAATAACTTTTATCCACATCCTCCGTATATCCTCCTGTTAGTTCAGAACAGTCTCCATGTTCCTCACTGACCACCTTCTGTGCACTTCCATGGTTAGTTCCCATCTCTGCTTGCTGCTTAGGCTATGCATAAGTGAGTGTGAATGCGCAAGTTCATTTAGTAAATAGAATACTTCACTCAAGACAAGACACAAAACTTGGCATGTCTGCTACTAGCAGATCCAACTCTACACTGTGTTGACTATATAATTAAGCATATGGTTGCTCCTGAGATAAAAAGAACCACTCCTGCTCCTTGCTGGACTTCACTGCTGTGACTTAATTCTGGCAGCCTGCTACAGCTAATTCCTTTCTTGCTTACCTGCGTTTTTTATTTTTCTTTTCCTTTTAGTCATTGTTTTAAAAGCAGACTGCTGAACAGTTCTACACTAAAGTGTCCAAACACAGATCTTTATTTCCTTTGAATGCAACAAAGCAGAAGACCCAACAGGGAGATTTGAGTGGTGCTTATCAAGAATTTCCTTCCTATCTGTTAGCTCACCACAGGTGCCAAAATTACTTTCTGAATTTTGCAAGGAAATGTTCACCTAGATGTCCTTAACTTTTGCCAAGGTTCTTTTACCATCCAAATACAGAAGAAGCCTAAAACTTCTCAACATCTCTGGACAGGTGGATTCAGCATGACATGCCCAAGCCATTAATGAAGTCTATGTATTCTTTAATTAGCTTTCCTAACTAATTTACTATGTCAAAAGGATTGCTCCTAAAATTTTAAGAGCAGAGCAGCCCAGACAGAGCCATGCCACCAACAGACTTGTATTGGTATAGGTCTATTGATGGGAACCTGGCCAGCTTACATCAACTAAAAATATGTTTCACAGCTTTAAACCTAAACACTTAAACAATCCTCTTGACCAGCAACACGGTATCAATAACACTGCAGTGGGAAGCAGAGATGTCAGTTAATTTTAAGAGCAACATTTCAGTCTGGCTCATGCTGGTGGTATTGTGTCTTCTGCTTCCTAACCCCAGATAGCCAAGAGAGTGATATCTATTGTGCTGTATACACATTCCCTGGAAGACCAGAAACTACTGAGTACATCCTTAGTATCAATCTTCTTGATGCAATAGTTGTAGCAGTGTTACCAAAAGAGATTATTATCGTTCCACTCTGCTGGTGACTGTCATGCCCCTTTTCTTTTGAAAAGGGGTGAGCGACACTTCACTGCAGCTTGAGCTTCCATGCTTTGTTATTCAGCTGAGGATTTCTTAGGCAGGCAGCGTTTAAGTCTGTCCTTACGGAAAACAAAGAGGCTAGAGTAATTCAGTCATGGAGCACATAGGTTTGGTTTAGTAGCCAACAGTGGAGCAGAGCCAGTCAAGCATCCTTGAGTCTCCACAGCAACGTGATTTGTCCCAGAAAAATCATACTCAGAATAAGTGATTTTGCAAATTATTTTTTAGATTTAAGAGCACACATTTGCATATGCATTGTCTGCTGGTCATTGAACCGATAACACAGTTGTTATTTGACCAAATGGCTCCAAGAGGATAAAGCTATTCTGTGTTAACATCTAAGCCTCCACTACAAATGATAGGATTTCCAGAGTACCCTTGATGAAAAAGATAGATTAGGAAACCTTTCTAAGCTCCCGTAAAAAAAAGCAGTGAAAGGTTTTTGAATGTGTTCATTGCCTCCTTGCTAATGGCACTAGGTAGTGGTCTTGCTTTTAACCAATAGTTGTTAGAACCTATTTTATCCAAAAAAACCTGTGATCTGCAGCATATAAAAAGGAAATCAAGTGTTCCCATATGGGATTTGCTCTGAACAACTGTTGATTTTGCTGAGAGGAGTAATTTCCATCAAAGATAGGCTAAAAAGCAATTGGCAGATACATGTTAAGGTGAAAATATTGAGACAATCAATCCAATGTTTTGTTTCATGGGCTTAGACCAGAAGTAAGCAACATGTGGCTCTTGAGCCATATGCACCTCTTGAGCTGTTCAAGTAAGGTTTCCACGCCAGGGCTAAATCACATTGCAGGAAGAGGAGTAATGGGCCATGCTGGCACAGGGACTGTGGGTATAATCAGAGTCTCCTGCTAATTGCAAGTACCAAGCCAGAAGGGGCTAATGAAGCTGATATCACTGGGTGACCTTGAAAGACTACACACATAGCCCCACCAATTCCTAAAATAGGATCCATGATGAGCCATTGTTATCTCCCATCTGTGAATTGCTCTTCAATCATCTCTCCCATTGATTCACCATGTGTCCTATGGTTTACAGCCATATGAAAACACACAGGATTGGCCACCCCTGTGCTACCCTGCAACCACTATTTGATATTTTAAGTAGAGAAGAGGTTTTAAAAATCCAGCTGTAACAAAGATAGATAATTATGTAAAATGGAAAAGCAAAAAAAATCCTCATCTACTTGCCAGTGCTAGAGTTTTGGAGCATTATGTTTTATTATCTTATGTTATTATTAACTGGAATTATGTCATTATTGCTTGGTAAATTATTTTAATTTTAATTTCAAAAAGCATTTAACTTTTTATGCCATCTGCAATTGTATTTTTATATTATTGTGGATGTTCCTCAGATCAAAAGATTCTTAGCTGTGCGAGGGGAAGAATGTCACATGGGGACTTAGGCAAATGATGACATTTATCATTAGAAGCGATATTACTGAAGAACTGTACCCACCTATGAGTTATTATCTCTTCTCTTTCATTAAAAAAAACCTCATCAGAGACATAGTGCAAAGTGTATACAGACCCAACTGATGGTGAATTCTCTGTAAACTGATGGAAAGGCAAGAAGGAGTGTACAAAAGTTTTCACAGCTCTCTTCATTTCACTGCAGAAGACAGTCAAACTTTAGCAGCTAAAACCAGATTTCAGTGCTACAGCCATTTTCTTAAGAAAATGTCCATTTTTGGAATCAGGCTTCTTTTGTTTGATTGTGTTTAAGTTCCAAAAAAAGTTTATTTTCCAATAATATTTGCTGGAATATATTATCACAGGGTTTATATGTAACATTTTGGATTTCAGTTTATAAATAGAATTATGTTTCTCTTCTTAGTATGCATGTTATTGTGAAATGATGCAACAGTTCTTGCAAAAATAAGAACAGAACATAGTCACCTTGATGGGGAAAGAATGGCTTGACTGATCTGAAAATTGGTTTTGTTTTTCCCAAAATGTCACCTTAAAAAGGGACTTCATGGTTGTTGGCTCCGAAGTCTTTTTTAAAAAATCAGGAATCTTCCCATAGTAAAGAAATCCCACATTTCCACCATCTCTGGAGTCTGATTAATAAGCACCATTCCCTGCTACTGCCATTAGGTAAAATAGACTTGCAATACTTACTTTATTCCTTGGTTCTCATATAGTCTCTACTTGATTATATATAGACGGTGCTGCCCTGAAGTCTCTTTGCCTTGACCCATACTGAGTTCTTTGTTAGGCATTAACTGCAATGCTGATGCTGTGCAGCCTTACAGTAAGGGATAATGATTTCAGGACTTCCAAGCTGATTAACATTTCAATCCATGTGATAATTTTTAAAACCCAGTCATAATCAAGAAAGTAACCGAGCAGAATTAATCTTTAAAATTGGTCTTTTAGAATCTAGGATACTTCTCTATAATAATAAATTTTAAAAGAAAAAAAAAAAAAATAAAGAACTAACACAAGCATCAAAAAAATCTGCACAGCATCAGGAACATATTTTCCTGAAAAATGTGCTTGTAATTTGTCTTTTGTGCAGCAGGGAGTTGCCATTGCCATGCTGTGGTCTCAGGTGTTCATGTGGTTCTGTGCAGACAGTTGCTTTTTGTGCTGTTGATCAAAATGTTTCCATTGTGATGGCCCTCATTTTATTTACTCTGATGAATTTATCATACTCAGGAGTTGGTGAGGCCCTGATCCTGGGATAAAGAGTGTACAGACAAGCTGTTGAGGCCAAACAGACACCCTATCAATTTCCTGCTCTTCCATAAATTTGTGCTACACTTAATGTAGCCTTTCATGAGATTATGTGTGCACATCACACCCGGTCCAGTTGCTCTCAGTTACAAAATCACTCTTTTACTAGTTTTCATTTACCAGCTCTTTTACTGGTTTCTCCTTGCTTTCATCAGAAGAATAACTCTGCAAGTATTATCATGAAGAACAAAAGGCACTGAGAATGGGTATTGATATTTTTTTCCTGAAGAAAACTCACACATCTAAAAAACATGGTTTGAAGTCCTGCTGGACCCAGCAAAGATAACAAAAAATTTCCAGAATTTCACCCAGGGAAAGATAATGCTCACTTACACTAAGTGAAGCTCCAGGACTGTTGTTTGTGGTGCCCTTTATCCAGCACTGTAATTTGTAAGTGAATCAGTCTAAAATTTGGGAGGCCATTGGAAATTTCTAGCTATATTATTACCCTAGAAATATTATATTCTGTATGATATGTTAGTATCACTAGATAGCCTGGGTACAGAAACTTGGCCCAGGTCTCGTTGATTTTAATAACACTATGCCATTTTGCATTAGCTGAGCAACAGAGCCAGAGGCTGTGATTTTCTCGTACTTTTTTCTTTCTTCTTCTTAATAAACAACGGAAAAGGATGATATCCTAGTTCTTCGTGCAGAAGAGCAAAGCTGAGGGCAGTTAAGCATATTTGTTACAGAACAACTAAAGACCATGTGAAAAAAAAAGTGGCTGTTCCTGACACATTTAGTAATGACATATTTTATCATAGCAGGCATGGTATCAAATAAACATTGAAAAGATACGATCATATTTATACTATGCTCAAGGTGCAGCAAGGGGCAATAAAACTATGATTAAAATGCAATAAAAACATTATTGGAGAACACTTTTGATAAAATTCAAACAAAACTAGTCACTAAAAGGGAAGGGAGAAAAAAAATCAGATGAGGCTGGAGCGTGCAATAATTCTGAGGTCTGTCAGAGACTGTTATATTCAAGGGAAATAAAAAACAAAGAAAGCCAGCTTAACACTGAAAAGGAGGAAATAAAATCTCTCCTTGAGCTCTCCTGACTAAAGTAGGTAGAGTACAGAGCTTAACTGGGTAATTAAAAGTAGTGCTGTGGGGGCCACAGATGTGAAGCCTTTAAAAGATGAGTGGAGCCAGCTCGCCAGTGCCCCGCAGCAAGCACCCACCATCCCTGGGGATATTTCTCACCTTTCTGCATATATGAACCCTGCTGTGCAGTAAGGAGGGGTCTGAGCTAGTTTTCTTCAGCAGCAATGGACATGGCCAGTGCTCATACACAACTATGTTTGCACTGCAGTGTAGCCATGCATCTAATGAGGCATCCCTCTGGGTCTTCTATGTACTTTCTAGGTAACGCAGCCAAGTCACAGGTTTTCCTGCCAGACACAGGGCTAAGATCCTCTCCTAAAATCCTCTGCACAATTCAACTCCTGCAACATCCTTCTTTTCTCTTGCCACAAACAGTGTTATCCCACAGAACAGTTGTTAAGGTTGATGCAAAGCTGATTTTCACAGCCCCTCAAATTTATCCATACACCATCCACACCCTTCTGCAATCTGCTGGTTTTTTCCTCCTTCACTATTGCATCCCAAAGCACTTAGCTGTTTGCATTTTCAAAGCTTGTTGTCTCCTGGCCATCATCTTAAAATGACAAAATGTCTTTTTTGATCAGTTAATCAAGCCAGTCTCCATCATCTACTGGGGCTGGATTTTAAGCATACTTGCTATTCTTTTCATGCCTAGGATTAATTCCCCATGAACAGAGCTGTTTCATTACCTTCCTTTATATCTGTGCTTGTAACTCTCCTTTGCTCTGATCCCTGTGAAAACAATTGCCGTCATTAAGCTTGTGATATTCCGAAACCTTGTCTATGATGTGAAACAGTATTTTTTTTTTTCTGCTCACTCATCCTTTAACTTTTCTTATGTGTTATAGGGCCTGTAAGCTTTGAGAAGAAGATTTTGTTCTTTGTTTGTACAGCTCATAGTACAGTAACTGAGAGGTCTTTGTCTCATCCAAGTCTAGATCTTCTAGATACTCCCATAGCAGAAATTGTAATAGCAGCAGAAATACAATAAAAAGGAAATCCATTTGGAGATCAAAATTTAACCAAAATTTGTTCAATGGCATCTTCTGCCCTGTGCTCAGGGAACCATTCACAAATTCAGTTTCTGCAAGGTAATTGCAAAACTAACAGGAAATTCACTGTCACAAAATTTTAGCCATTGTGGAAGTCTGTCCTTTAAGCCTGTGACCACAAAACACCATCTGTGAAGTGGAAAAAAACCCAGACTAATGTGATCAATTGGAGAGAGAAAGAAGTAAGACTTCTTTCATTAGTCTTATAAATAAGTCTCAAGCAAGTTGCCTGTGATTTTAAGGTTGGGGATGCTTCCCATACAACCTACTCCATCAAACAGTTCATAAAATCCTGCAGTATTATCTGACTATCAAAAAGGACTCAATCCTGCAACATGTTAAATCTTCTAAGCACAATGCAGTGGGCTACAAAACCAGGCTAAAAGGTATTCACTGACTTACTGAATTCAGTGTTACTGAAAATTCTCATTTTTCTCCACCAGAAAAAAAATACAATAATGAGTTTTGAAATGTAGAGTGGGCTATGTCCTAGGCAGTGAGTGAACAGGGTTTTTCTATACTTTCATCCTAAAATATAGGTAGCCTTTGATTATACCTATATACTCTGATTGTGTGTATAAGTTTATATACATATTTATATTTTACTTGTGGCAGTGGGTGCTTTACACATGAGTGTTTCAGGGTCAGGGCATCAACACCATTTCTTATTTTTTCTTCTAGACACTGGCATTACTGAGAAGATCAGGTGATGCCTGTGAAACAAGTAGTTTTCTTTCCATGTTGAGTCAGTAAAAAGACAAACCATTCTAGCTTTGATTTGTATTTGAACTATTTTATACAACTCTCTCACTCGTAACATCCCTGTTTATCCTCAGTACACACTGGAGAGCATGAAGCTAGATCCATAGATTAAACATGCTATCCATCAGCTGCCTGTAGTTGCGGATAATTATTTCAACTGCCATTTAAAAAAAAAAAAATCAGAATGGTGCCAAATTGAAAAATCTGTTCCTCACTTCTCCTGGTGCATGAGGTCCCTTGTTGGGTTATTGAAATTGCAAGGCTGTTCTCGCAGCCAAGGAAAAGAGAGAAGACAGATGGAGCCATGCATTTTTGTAAAAACTCTTAAGGACTGTCCTCGTGACAACCCTTTCTCTGTCTCCAAGGCAGTGGGTAAATCTTGTTATGTGTCCTGCTCTATACTAAAGATATTCCAAGCAATGCCTGACAATTCTGGCATGTTTTCTGTGGGGATTTACTTGTACTGTGTCGTTAAGGAAAGATATTTTTCATGTGATCCGCTCAACACCCTCCCTGAAACAAAACAAAAAAAAAATCAAATTATTTATATACATATATGCATATTTGTTGTGTATGTATATAAATGTTAATGTCCTGATGGAAGATTAAACTAAGTATTTATCTGAGAAAGGATGCCTGCATTTTAATTGTTGTGGTAATATATTTAAATCATGCATGGGCTAAAGATCCTGAGGCAATGCAGATCACTTTCTAATATGTCCTGGGTGTTAGAAATGCAATGAACTTAATTTCACACAGAAGCAAATCCCATTCAGAAGACCTATACAAGAAGCAAGGCTGCTTCAACTCTGCATTTTAAATCATCTAAATATTTTCTTTTGCTTTGCTTCTGCTCAAAAGAAAAAAGGGGCTCAATATAAAGCCATTTCAGCACTGTCCTTCCTATGTACAAGGTTCTTTATTTTACGCTACCTTTCTGACTTCTTATTAACCTATTGCTCTGTCTGCTCCCCTGTGTCTCAAAATCTTTGTTCCTTCTATATATGACATTGACAATGCTCTAAATATTTTGTGTGTAGAGGTATGAGTGCACGGGGAAGAGACAGGAAAAGCAGCCTTTTACATACCGTGTTTCCATATCAAGAAATATCTCCCTCACACACACATACACACACAGAGAGAACTTTCAAGTCAATGCAAATGATGTATTACCATATTTTCAATTTCTATATCACCGCCCATCAAGTGCTTTACAAATATCAGTGAATTCATAACACTGATGAGAAGTAGAGAAATATGAATAACCTTACTGGAAGATGAGAGAGGTTGTTCAAGATGGCCTTATTTTTAGAGGGATTGAACATGCATAGCTGTCCTTAACTTCAGAAAGAAAATGGGAGATGTTAATTTCTTTGGCAAAGAAGATTCCAGTCTTCTGCCTTGGATTTAAGTGTCCAATTTTCCCAGCTAAAGTGCAATATAGGCTTGAATTAGAAACCCCTGAAAAAGCTATTTGCCTATGTTGTATAGAGGACTGGATGAGATGATCATAAAGGTGATCCAAATGTAATGTCTATGAACTTTGAAGATAGTTGCTTAGGTAATACTTCTGCAGTAAATCTTCAGTAGGATCAGGAATAGAGCCCAGGTCCTCTGACTGCCATTATTTTTTATGCTTTTATCACAAATTTGTGCTTGTTCTTTTCAAGTATGTAAAAAAGTCTTAAATTAATAAAATAAGGAACTGATAAAACAAGCAGATGCATTACATTGTCAACATTATCCACATTAAGGTTTATTAAGTCTATATAGCAGCATATGACACATAATTCAACAATACAGTCATTTACTGTTTCCTATCTTTAAAATAGACCATTTCTAGCAGAAAGACCTTTATTTTTTACCAGTTTATTGTGCTACATCACAGCACAATGCCCTCCTTTCAAGAGAGGAAGGACAGAACTGATTATACAACTACATTAGAACATATTGTCCCTGGGAATCAAATTTGCTGAGTAAGTTATAAATGTGAATTTCTCTTCTTTTACCTGTTATTTGACAAAGAACCAAAAAAAAAAAAAAAAAAAGAAGAAAGAAAATGAAAAAAAATCCTTTACTTCTTAAGTTTCTGTCTTTATCGTATTTCAGAAAAAACTTTATTTTTTTCACGTATGATTTAGGTTCCAGATATACCCCAGTACTTAATAAAATGATAATAAATAATACTAAAACTGTTAAACGAAGAGCATATAAAGATGAAATAATTCAAAGATATGAAGAAAACACACAAAAAAATGACTATCAATCATGGGGAAAACAACTGTGCTCCTCCTTTTGTCTCAAAATCTCTACGGTCACTTGTTTAGGAATGGTTTATGCTTTCTCCTTTACTTTGATTTATAAGCAAGTCATTGTTCAATCTAATTGTATCCAATATATCACCAGAACATATTGCATCCTGGCATTTTACCATTTATAGCTTCATAGAAAAGTTGATACTAATAAAAGGCGCTTTTTTTCTCTCCTCTCTCCCTCCCCACCAAGAAGTCTATGAAATCAAATAATTCCATGTACATCAGTGAATCAATAAGGGCAACAAATCAATTTAATTTATTAAAAGTTACAATATGCTGGTCTACTACATAGATTTACCCAAGTGAGCTCTTATCACCTTAGGTCAGCATGTGAAAAGACACTTGTGGAATCCCCAGAAAAACGGAAGTCCTATAACTAGTTTTAAAGGTCAGCAAAAATCAGAAGTTAGACAGTTTCAATGCAATTTATGACCCAGTTGGTACAAAATCTAACACATTGGTATAGTGCAGTCTAGAAAGACCCTAAATACTGCGTTATGGCAAGAAAGATGCTGTAACGCCATGGGAAGAAATGGACAACAAAGGAAAATTCACTTTATTGTCTCAATGAGACATTGGTAAGCTTATGCTTTCATTTACAGAAATGTAAATTATTCTGTTGATGGTGCTTTTGCTCAGTTGTGAATGGTCACCTTCTCTGAGAAGAATGGGGTATTGATGCCATGGCACCAGGGACCTGTGCACACTCTCACATTTATTGCTGTTAAGATATGCTCCCAGTGGAATATTATAACAAAAAAAAAGAAGATAGCAGAGAGGAGTGGGATGTGAGATTGACCTTACACCAAGGCTGTGGCAGCCTCCTGCTCCCTCTCTTCCCATCCATTAGGACAATGGGCCACATTATGAGAAGTACCATGCTTCACTCACCTCACACGCTCAAGGCAGAAGCCTGTTTCAAGATATGCACTGAGGAGGTGTTTGGCTTCCACTGTGTTTGCAGAATAGTCCCTAAAATTGTTGGCTCAACTTTAGACTACATGGCTGGGAAAAGTGAGCTTGTTCATGCTTTGCATTTCAGGGATGGTGGGTAGTCACCTCCATCCAGTTGCCGAGTCTGAGTTCAAACAAGGATAACATCCAGCTGTGCCTCTTTCTCCTATTCATGGGAAATTTAATCTACCTCTGTGAATTCCTTAATATTTATAATCCATTCATTGAAGATTTACTGGGTGGGATTTGCCTGCTGTGGGAGGTGAAAGAAAGACCAAGGAAATGATTCAGTATCCTCTCAGCATCATAACCCTTCAGACTAGGATGCAGTTGAATTTCTGAACAACCTATTTATCAGTAAAGCGTCAGTAGGAATTGATGAAACCTTAAAAGCCACAGTTAAGCAGCATGCAGCATATGGATGGAGAGCAGAAGAAGCTGTGTGCATTGTGCTATTAAGAAGAAAGCACACTACTAGCAGTAGTCATCCTTTTTAATTCAGATAACACCTGTGAGGAATATTTAAATCACATTTAGTCTGAGATTAAAAAAAGAAAAAAAAATTGACTTAATAAGAAGGCACCATGAGACACCATAGTGAGAACAGACCAAAATAGACTTGTGACACAAAACCCTTTTTGAAGCATTGCTCTATGCAGTGGTATATTATCAACAGAGCAGATGAATAACTAAAATCCAATCTTGCTCATTCCATTGAAAATCTGGGTTGATTTTGTTACATTAAAGACTATTATTATGGCAGCAAAGGTCTAATTTTTACCTCACTATTAAAATTCATTGTAATGATTACTATGGCCCCATCAATGATAATGAATGTTGTCTGCGTGTGTCCACCCATGCACACCCAAAGTGATGCACAATTTTTAAGACACATTGTGGAGTCCTACCCCTTACTCCCACCTGCACAGCCCTGTGTAACTGCTAGCTTTTGCTTCCCACTCCTTGCTTTTGAAATTACTTGCATTTCCTTTGAGTTTATCCTGAATGCAGTAAGGATCGTGTATCTTATACAGACCTTACAGCAACAAACTCAGTAGATCCGTAGAAGAGATGGTAAGAAAAAGAGGAAAACAGTGTAAATGTACAGAGAATTGAGTCTTGTTATCAGCATCTTATTTCATGTGCCATCACGTAATGAATGTGCAATCTGCTGTACTATGTAAGCACAGGGAGTTAAAAGAATTTACAGTATATGAAGTGAGGTTTAGGGTTGTTATCAGTAAGTTCTCCATCTGAAATAACACTTTGTAGCAGCAGCACCACCATGTATATATACATCAGACATACACATAAAAATGCATACATATGTCATAGATGTACACATACACACAGAAACATATACAGAAATTCACACTAGTGACATTTAAATACCTCTCCCTTTTCCAGAGCTCTTTCTGTAACAAGAGTGATTTTCCTGTGCATATTATTAATGAGCTTAATCCCATAATTACCTCAGTTACATGCAGAGCTCTGAGAACCTGGGAAAACTTGCTTGGCAAGCAGGCTCCCAAAAAAGAATCAGCTCTCCAGACTGAATGAACTCCATGAGCCCAGGGTGGTAAGCATCACACTGGAGAAATGCAGGGGGGAAATTGCAGCTAGCAGGAAGAAAAATAAACTGTTCACCAAGGAAAAGAAGATAAAAATCAGAGCAATGAGAAGAAAAACAAACATGTTGCATCTTAATTCTGTTGTTGGCTTTCTTCCTGATAGACCCCCTGCCCTTGTCCTTACTCTAACCAGTTCTATGTGGCAGGAGTACTACAGATAGAGCAGGAACAGCACACATGCAGCATTTTCTGCTTAAAAGGAGAGAACAGCCCACAGGGCAGAACTGCTCTCACATGGTGGAAGAAAAAACTTGGGAGGTAATTCTTGAAATAAACACGAAACTGGCGAGACCTTTGCAGGAACAACTGATTTTTTAGCGGGTAATGCATCACAGTCACAGATATTTGGTATCAACAGTTCATACAGAAGTCTTCTGAGGAGCGGCTGAAGGGACTGGAGTTGTTTAGCCTGGAGAAAAGGAGTCTCATGGGAGACCTCCTGAAAGGAGGTTGTAGCAAGGTGGGGGTTGTTCTGTTCTCCCATGTAGCAAGTGGTAGATCAAAAGGAACTGGCCTCAAGTTTCACCAGGGGAAGTTTACTTTGGACATTATGAAAAATTTCTTCACAGAAAGGGCTGTAAAGCCCTGGACCAGGCTTACAAGGGAAGTGGCGGAGGTATTTAAGAGCTGCATAGATGTGGTGATTAGGGACATGGTTTAGCGATGACCTGGAAGTGCTGCTTTAACAGTTGGACTTGATGATCTTGAAGGTCTATTCCAACAAGAACAATTGTATGATTCTATTGTGAGGCAACAGTGCCAGGCTTTTGGCAGGTAGTGGAAATCACTATGGATTTAAAACACAAACTGCAACAAAAGACAACTGATAACAGGATTATGGAACAGGAGAATTTTGTAAACTGATCATAATCTTATGTCAGGCCCAGAATCAATGGTTTGGCCTTTCTACTTTTCTTGTCTTTCCCGGTTCACAATCACTATCATGCTCAATAACGGAAATGATTAGGAAAAAAAAAAAAATTAAAATGCTGGTTTTGGAGTCATCGGATAAGCAGGTGTAGCTCAGTGTGCAGTTCTCTAAACACGTCAGCAGTGGTCAAACCCTGGGCCAGGGAATATAACTTACTGAAGACTTGCTTTTAGTAGCTACCTCTGAGAAAGGCCACAGACATCTGTGGCAACAGACCACAGGTAGAAAATCATTCCTGTTCCCTGACTATACATGAATCCACGTGACATGGTTTACTACACTCAGTATCATT
This sequence comes from Coracias cyanogaster, assembly GCA_033124195.1. Classification (NCBI taxonomy): domain Eukaryota; kingdom Metazoa; phylum Chordata; class Aves; order Coraciiformes; family Coraciidae; genus Coracias; species Coracias cyanogaster. The sequence goes on along the minus strand of JAVSBS010020440.1, from coordinate 102,694 downwards.
TAGATCACTGCTTCTCCATTTTATTTTTTTCCTGAAATAAAAGATCATGTACTGTTTTAAAAGAACAGATTCATACATCACCTTTTATGGTTTTCTTTAATTTTTGGTTGACCAGTTTCTCAATCCTTATTTATTGTTTGTATTTTTTTCCCTTTCTTGTTTTGTTGTTTGCTTGCTCACCCAGATATATAGGAATATCTTTATATGGAGCACAAAGGTGAGGTTTTAATGCCATTTTTCAGACCCCCATCTCAGGTCTTACAAACTGACAACGGTCTACAGAACACACTTTGAGAAACACTGATAAACAGCAGATGTTTGAGAACAAAGGATTCTCTTTTCTCCGTTCAGAAGTGAATCAATCCAAGTCAGAAAAGACTTAGGGAAGACTTTGATATATATGTATTATAGAACACAGTGTGGAAAACTTGTGGTATCTTGTAATAATAAAAGATGTCCTAAGAGATGGCAATTGTCCAACAGCAAGCACAGTTGGTTCATGACTTGTGTTGCAGTGTCAGATAAGACATATCAGGTGACTACTCCCACCAGAAATGTGCTAGCAGAGTAGAAAAAGTCATCTTTTACCCAGATCGCCTCCTGAGCACGTGATAGGCTCCACGCAATGTCCCCAGAGGATGTACTTGCAGAATACAGTTCAAGAAAATCCATCAGCTTACGCTTCTGTTCAAATACAAGGAGTAAAGAGATGAAGTGTTTATAACTGAAATAAAAGAGGAAGACAATCCCTGGTAAATGGAGAGATAGGAAGTACATTCTCTAGCAGTAGTTAAGTTTTATTCTGAAAATAAGTTTCATCCTTGACACAGTATTCTATTTGTGCAGGAAAGGGAAGATGATCCACACAGACCTTTTGGAGTTATGGAAGGGTTTCTTCCCAATAGGCTGTTTTCTTCAAAACTTTCTGCTTATCACTATCTAGTCTATTATTCAAATATATATTTCTTCTTTAGAGGAATTTTATGGGCTCCAGAAATAAGATTAAAAGACACAGCTTTGAATTCCTTCTTTTAAAATTTTCAGGTATTCAACAGTTAAAAAAGCTCTTTAGAGCCTTCACATTGTTAGCTCATCTGGGACAATGCAGAATAGAATCACATCATGATCACTCATTCCTCTGCATGTATTTGTGCTGGACCTGTGGAGAATCTGACCCTCACAAGCAGACCAGTGTCTGAAGGAAGGGGATTTTTTAGACTGTACCCCCCTGAAGATGTCTGGCTTTTCTCCACTCTGGAGAGGCAAGTCCACTAAGATTCTCCATGCCACTGTTTACAAGGTCTTTGCTTAACAACATATTTGCTTAATTTTTTATGAGACATGGTATCTGTATTAAACATTGAGGTCATAACTTTCAACAAATGGGTTAATTTCAAGACACAACCTTGCAGGGTGTTATTAAGCATGTATAGATACCAGTAACCTTGTCAAGCTTTTCTGGTGAATACTCACCAGCAATTTGTTGAGACTTTGACACAAAAAACCCAACCTTACACATGAGTATCCATTTCTCACAGTAACTCTTCTTGCTGTACTTAAAAAATGAAACACTCAAAGTAAATAATCTTCTTGAAAGATAAGCTACCTTGAAATGTCTTCCATTAACTGTGAAGTAAGAGAATATGCAGCAGATGTGATGGCAGTAGGTCAGTGCTCTGGCTCTGAATTAAGCACCATCAACACAGCTTCTCCAGTCTTATCACAGTCCTAAGAATCCTATCAAAAACCTGTCTTCTGCTTTTCAGGGATTTTCATGTAAGTAGAGATGCACAACAATTTTGCAGAGTACTCTGCCGTCAAATACTTGTTCTATAAGACAAAAAGTATAAGCAAGCACACAACATTCAGAAAACAAGTATCTTAAAGAACATGAAGTCCCTAAGTCTGGCTTCATTTTTTCCTGTAAGTCCATCTATTCACATTTGTGGCATTTTACCCACTGTCATACTAACATAACAGAATAACAAACAAGCCAATAACAACCAAAATCTAAAGGCAGATTTCCAAGTCCCATTGTCCTTGTCTCAGTCTGTGTTTAAGGTTCCTTCACAGAAAAGTCATTCTCTTCTGTAGTGTTCATAATTATTTTCTTTTTTATTTTCCTCTCACTTTGCACTAGCAAGAAACATCAATATTGCTATGTTGACAATTGACATTTGAAAGTCCTTAATGTGAGGGGTTTCTGAATCCCCAGAGAGGCAAGGTTGCTGCAGCTCAAGCTTGATCACCAGGTCAAATCAGAGTCAAGTCTCAGCATGTATTCCCTCAAGGCACATGCACACACACTTATTCAACACACACAGATATATATGCACAGCTGCTCACGCAGATCAACACACAGGAACATACTCAGTCAGGTAGTGGTAGGACGAGGGGGATTCAGATTAGACATTAGGAAGAAATTTTTCACCATGAGGGTGGTGAGACACTGGAACAGGTTGCCCAGAGAGGTGGTGGAAGCCCTATCCTTGGAAGTTTTTAAGGCCAGGCTGGATGGGGCCCTGAGCAGCATGATCTAGTGGTAGGTGTCCCTGCCCATAGCAGAGGGGTTGGAACTAGGTGATCTTTGAGGTCCCTTCCAACCCTGACAATTCTGATTCTATGATTCTATTCGACTCTCTGGTTGAGCAAGATAAAGGTCTGAAGTAGGAATATATACAGAAAACGCAGATGCAACAAGAATCCCTTCAGCAACTAGGCTCAGACAATCAGTCTGCCCAGTAGCTGTGCTTGGGTCCCAATCTCCTCAGCTGCAGCACCTGGATGTATGAGCCCTGAGATCACAGACCCACTCCAGCTGTTGGTACAGACACCCTTGCATGCACCAACACATGTTCACTGTGTGTCCATCCAGTAACCAAAATTAGACACACAGTCTGTCCTGTTGGTCAAGGATCCCAGCTCTCCCCAGCCGCCACCTGTACGACGACTTGCACACACATACACACACCTGTGTGTCTCTCAAGTCACCCCCAGGCCCCAGGGTCTCTGTCAGCTGGCTGAGACTCCCCTGATCCCTCCAACGTTCAACTGCTCCTATGGTCTCACCCTTAGAGACGTGCAAAACCGCCTGTCTCCCAGGCCACTTCACCTGCCCAGTGGCTGGTGAGGCTTGATGTTAGTTAGTGCCCACACAATGGCACAAATACCCCCACTTGCTCCAGATGCTGGCACAGTAATCCATTCACTCCAATCTCTCCAGTTGCAGGTAGCAAAAACTTATGGGCCCTCTGACCTGTGGTCTGACTCCTGTTGCTGGCACTGCTCCCCCACAAAGCTTTTGCACCACGGTGCTCCAGTGCTCTTTGTGAAAATAGGCTTTGATCATCTGGTGGTTCCTGTGATGGACTTGGGAGTAGCTGGAGTATACCTGGAATCGATTGTCCCAGGGGTGGAAACACAGTCCTACCATTTGCCATGGACTGATCCATACTGCACTGGAGAAAGTGGAGCTCCAGAACACCTGCAATACATTGATGACATCATTGTATGGGGTAACACAGCAGAAGAAGTCTTTGAGAAAGGTAAGAAAATAATTGAAATCTATTTAGATGCCTGTTTTGCCATAAAAAGAAGCAAAGTCAAGGGACCTGCATGAGAGATCCAGTTTTCTGGGAATTAAATAGGAAGATGGAGGTTGCCAGATCCCAATGGATGTGGTTAACAAAATAGCAGCTATGTCACCACCAACTAACAAAAGGGAAACACAAACCTTCTTAGATGCTGTGGGTTTCTGGAGAATGCATATCCCTGGTTACAGTCAGATTGTAAAACCTCTCTATGAAGTGGCTCAAAAGAAAACGAACTTTTACTGGGGTCCCGAGCTAAAACAAGCCTCTGAACAGATCAAGCAAGAGATTGTACATGCAGCAGCCCTTGGGCCAGCCTGAACAGGACAGGACATTAAAAATGTGCTCTATACCGCAGCTGAGAATAATGGTCCTACCTGGAGCCTCTGGCAGAGAGCACCAGGGGAGACTCGAGGTCGACCCCTAGGATTTTGGAGCCGAGGCTACAAAGGCTCTGAGGCCAACTATACTCCAACTGAAAAAGAAATACTGGCAGCATATGCAGGAGTCCGAGCTGCTTCGGAAGTGATTGGTACTGAAGCACAGCTCCTCCTTGCACCACGATTACCAGTACTAGGCTGGATGTTCAAGGGTAAGACCCCTTCCACTCATCATGCCACCGATGCTACATGGAACAAGTGGCTTCCATTAAGCATACAGAGAGCTCAAATAGGTCATCCTAATCATCCAGGAATCCTAGAAGTGATCATGGATTGACCTGAAGGTAAAGACTTTGGAATGCCACCAAAAGAGGTGGTGACACGTGCTGAAGAAGCACCACCACACAATCAGTTATCAGATCATGATAAGCAATACCCTCTGTTTACTGATGGATCTTCCTGTCTTGTAGGAAATCATCGGAAATGGAAAGCTGCCATGTGGAGTCCCATGCAACGAGTTGCAGAAGCAGCTGAAGGAAAAGGTGAATCAAGTCAGTCTGCAGAGGTTAAAGCCATCCAGCTGGCTTTGGACATTGCTGAGTGAGAAAAGTGGCCAGTGCTCTATCTGTACACTGACTCATGAATGGCAGTAAATGCCTTATGGGAGTGGCTAAAGCAGTGGAAGCAGAATAACTGGCAATGCAGAGGGCCATTTGGGCTGCTACAATGTGGCAGGATATTGCTGCTTGACTACAGAAGCTAACTGTAAAAGTATATCAAGGGTGCTATTGGTCTCTCACATCTGCCATGGACCCTGTGGTCCTCTGTGTGTGTGAAGATAAACTTTCTGTCACATAACCTAAACAGTATGATGCTATTACAACAATCCCATTAAGGAAGCAGAAGCAATATGGTACCAATAATACCTGAGCAGCATTAATTTCAGGTTGTGTTATTTTAATGGCAAAGGCTTAGATATCACTTAGAAGCAACATCTTCATTGACAATAATTCCTGTGTGATATCCCATGTGCATCACACAGCAATGAGCTGTGTCAGCACACAGCTGGATCACAACATGAGGATGGGCAACTTTCCAGTACTTCCCAAGAACCCATTAGTAGTAAATCTCTGGTTTTGGTGGAAGCTACTAGCGCAACATGCTGAATAGCTTGGAAATGTGGATTTTGAAACACTGTTCAAACTTATATTTTCCTCTGCAGTCCAAAAAATATCCCTCAGAGATTATCCATTTCTGACAACCAAGATAGAAACACAACAGCCATCCTTTTTTTCACTTCCCTCTTTTTGGATTTGGTATATCAGAAAAGGTATATCTGATGTGTTTCTATCAATTTTCCCATGCCTGCAACCACTCAGCTGAAGATCTCAGCTATCACACACTTACATATGTATACATAAATGAGTGCATTATATATAAACAAAACTTTATACAGACAGAATGATCCTTAAAAGCTTTTGTGAGGCTTCAATGGGGTTTCATGACTCTATCATGAATCTAATGCTGAATTCTTTTTAAGACAGTTTTTCACTAAGTTATGGTCAGTAGAAAGAATCAGAGGTAAATAAATCTCTTTTACTACACCATAGACAGTGTTTTACTGCATCATAGGTCTAGCTATCATAAAAATATGCCATTGAACTTATTCCCAGTGACCATTCCGGTGGAAGAAAAATACATTTGTTGGAGGCAAGATATTGACAAGGAGCAGTAGATGACAGCAAAACCACCAATCACACAGCCAACCATGTATAATTAAAGGGCTTATTAAAGGAGATGGATCTTCAGGTGGTGCAGGGTACCACGCCTTTCCTAATCTCAATAAAGCTGATCAGCAACATCAGTGTGCTTAACTCAAAATGTCTAAATATGATTGATCATCTTCCAGCTGATGAGCTTACAGGAAAAACTTACAGATCTAGATATGTGTATAGTTATTTTGACATACAATATGCACTGTATAATATGTATCCGTAAAGAGACAGAAATTTCTATATTTTAATTCAGACATTAGTTATGAAAAGAGATCACAATCTAAATTATTCTCTGTTGGAACAAGACTCTTCAATGGCTTTCTTTTGCCTTGTAAATACAAGGAGGGTCTTCTCCATTTGCTAAAACACTTTGTATGTTTACAGATTTTGTTTTCTTTATAAATAATACAAACATATATCTAGCATTTCAAGCCTGTGTCTAATTCATTATCCCAGTTCATATAGCGTTCAATGGCACATACACCAGAGGAAGTATGAAAATTCAAAGCCCATAATTTTGTAAAACCATGGATAACATAAAGCTCATCCTTTTTTGAGAAGTTACCTTTTTTTGAAAGCAAATATAAAGGCAATTCATACATGTTTTTTTCAGTTACTATTCTCATTAATAACATAGATAGCTTAATAATAAAAATCTGTAATTACTGCATCATAATTATTAGAAAACAGACTGTCAGATCCATTCTTAATGAATGCCAGTGGCTGGAAAAGAAGATTTACGGAGATCACAGGTATTGTTTAGATATCACAGTTGTAAACACTGTAAAAGAACCGAAGCAGTTAGAGTATAAAAGGCCTTTATTATAACCACAAAATTTTCACCCTGATTAGAGCTTGTGGTATTGACTTCCACTATTTAATTTATCATACTTTGCTGAACGAGTGATATAACGGCAGTTCATTGGAACTCATATCCTCTCAGAAGTAGTTCTCAATAGCTATTTATTACTATGTAAACACAGACTCAGCTCTCTTAGTTAATTATGACAGTACCTGAAAAGTTTCAGGTTCAATTCCCATTAGGATCCAAAATCAAGTGTTAATCCGAATTGCTTGAAACCTCAAACTGAAAGAAACGTAAAGTGAAAGATTGCTGGTGGTGAGATTTTCACACTTTTGCTTCTGTCCATGGCAAAAATTAACATTAAAACAGCTTTTCTCATAGTATTTTGGCACTTCCAGCTCTGATGACAGGCATAATATTGAAAGTAAAAAGCAATTTTTTAAAAAATTACAGAATCTTAAGTAAAAAAATATAGAAATATAAGGCTTTTCTCCATATTTTTTTCTTTTCTCAGTCTTTCTCCTTCCCTTTCTTTCTTGTTTTCTCTCATGCAGTGTTCTTGTCTCTTTAACCCTTTTAATAGTATTTTTATTTTTGCTGTTACTATGAAACTCAGATCACCAAGATGTGTAAGCAAGTGCCTGAGATTAAATATATAAATGATCTCCTTGACCTTAAAGAAATATTTCTATTATTAAAGAAGAATATGTAACCTACTGAACCGGGCCTCACTTTGACTCTGCAATGGGTTCTGTTAATAGCATTAATCCTTTTTAACTATCGCGCTGGTAGCAAATAACTCGATTAAGGGCTGGTGTCATATGGCTAGTCTAGTACTTGTCTAAGTTCCATTTTTTGCCCTAGAGATCCTAGTAAGGTTTATTGAGCCTCCAGTCTGGAAAAGCTTTCTCTTTTCATCCTATCTTTTCCAGACGAGGAGATTAGGACCTCATCATTGCACACTGCAAGAATTTACTGATCTCATGTAAATGCTGGTGAAAGCTTGTATGAAATTTCTCCAACTGCCTTCAGGCAAAATTTGCAAGGCTACTTGTAGTAGAATAATTGGTTGGTCTTAAACAGTTAGTTTGATTTTCCCTAGAGTAACACAGGGGATATTCATACAAACTGTTCTGCCAGAGCAGTGGTGGAGTCAGTAACTTCTAGGAGGAGGGCAGCTGAGGACACAGATTTCTACAAACCAGTATGTTTGGATCTGGAAGAGGATAACTGTCCACATCCCTTATTTCACTTTTCTGAAATGACAAGACTAGGTATCCTAGCCTCAAAGGATGCAGTAAGAACACATTAAGATAAAATTCTGTGACACTGTGGTACCTAAGAGTACCTAAGATAGTGAATTATTTTAATGGTGTTCCCCAAAATTATCAACAACATTTAAATGCATAATATAGGAAGTCTTAATATGCTCTAAACATCATTATTGAAAATACAGTACTTCAAACTAAAGTGTAAAAACGTTGTAAATCTCTGCTAATATTTTTTGACAAAATGTATTTTATTAGAATATACTAACTTATGGAAAAAAGAGCCAGACTGACAGCTCTGGAAATGTCTCTGTCTATCCACAAAAGAAATGCAGTGCAGAGGGAGCAGGAATAAAATCTTCAACAGCAATGTTCCTAAGCTCTGATTTAAAGGGACTACCATCAGCCCATTATAGTCCTTGGTTGGTGACAAGGATGCCAATTAGCACTGCCAAGTGCAATGATGGCTTTTCTGATGTGGATGTCTCACTGCTGGAAAGTGGAACCATGAAACTCATTTCCAATAGCCCATTGGAGAAGAATCAGACGGTAGCAACTTTTAGTCACACAGACTTAGACTGGTGTCAGAATGACAATGCAGAAATAAAAGACTCTACATCATATTACCAATCCCAGAGCAGGTCCAGTTTTCTCTCCATTGTACTTCTAGGAAAGATAGACCTTGCAGAGAGACTCATGGAGAAATCATAAGAACGAACGAGACTGAAACTCAGATCACCCAGTTCAGTTCTCATTTTAATTAGCTTTAAATACAAATACTATGAAGATGTAAGTAACAGTAAAGAATGATAGAGACACACTGAAATATGAAATCTTTCATCTCCATCTTACTATTTATTTGCATATTATTTAAATGTATTATTCTATAGCTTTCTGTTGGGTGATATGATAACACAGAAAAAAGCTGGTGACTTTAATGTGATTTCTAAACAAATAGTCACAGACCACTCACATTTTCAGTGCAATGCTCTCCTTGGCAAGCTAGCCAGGGAAGCTAAGTCTTCAGAAAGGACAAACTACCCACCAGCCAAATTGATAATTGGACTGAAAAAGTGTCAAGACTCATTAACCTTATAGTACTTATACCATTTCTAGCCATATTATAACAGTCTTCTTAGTAGAAAAAGGGATTCGGGTTCCTGGTGTTACACTGAGAAGTTTTTCATGAAACATAAATTATCTTTTATATGTAGGTATGCATGCATGTATATCTACATAAGTATATGTATTTGTGTGCATTTTGCAGGTATGAGAGATAGAAAAAGAGAGAGAGATTACATATGCTTTTGTATAATTCATATACATATATGTATAGAAGGAAACCTTAGAGCTACCCCAACTTGTGAGTGATTTCATATATGTCTTTCCTATTAGTTCAGAGGAAGACGACCATTTATGTGTTTTAACATGAATATAACTTCAGCACCGGTGATAGGCATAATAAAATGTTTTTGTCTCTTTGAGGGTTTTGGTTAGTTTGTTCTAAATATGTCGTTGTCACATAAACACACATAGTGAGCAATAGTGAAAAAATGTTGTATATGTAATTGGTTTTTTAATTCTTCCCTACAATCTTTTAGTCAAACAATTAGTTTTTGGCAGATAAGCTATACTATGTGAAATTATTCAGCATTTACGTTTTCAGGTTGTTTTTTTACTGTGTATAAGCAATTACAGCATGAAGAATATCTGTTCATTACTGTACATCACTTTCAGATGTCTCAAGTGACTGAAGTACAAGAAATGTCCTCACTTAAAGTAAGAAAAGGTTTCTAGGTCGTAGAGATTTAGGAACACAAATAGAAGCAGTTGAAAAGAATAAAGGTATTCATGGCCAGAAATTTGGAAATAAAAGAGGAGAGAGCACATTTTCAAACAACTCAGTCTGTCAGCTTCTGGAAGTCAGACAATAACCATTTGGTTCTACAATAAGAGTCCATAGCTGAATGAGTATATTCCTTAGAACAATTTCATTGCTGTCCTGGCATGCAACCTGATCCTGAGATTCTCATAACCAATAGGGTAAATACTGTTGAATTACAG
>JAVSBS010020440.1:81168-92789 GCA_033124195.1 Coracias cyanogaster | reverse complement strand
CCCCGCCTTTTTTTATTAACAAATAAGCACAAAAAATTTCAAAAATGTTAGCACTTCGTGAAAATGCAACATTTTTTATTTTTTTTTACCAAATACTTCGTTTAGCAAAGAATAAATAAACTCAGCCTTCAGGTTTACAATCACTGTAGAATGTGTTCTTTCCAGTAAGAAGTCCTGATTCACAATCAAACACACACAATATATTTTTGAGCCTACGAAGAACTTCACTAAGGAATTTTGTTTACGAGGAGCTCTAATGCAAAACTAAGGTCCAAGTATAAGTTCCCAATGGAAAGTCTAACAGAAGAGGATTAAAGAAAGGAGCAGAAAGCATGATCTGTGGGGAACAGCTCTCCTTTATGCAGTGCAGTTACCAGAATACTAACACCAAAGCATTTTAGGCTTTGGGCTAGTACCAGTGATGATGCATTCCTAATCTGTTCTGTTGTACTCTATTATTCTATCACAGAGTGATTTTCTTTGGCTTTGGATAATGAATCACATTGGCCATCAAAATTCCAACCCCAATCAATCCAAGCTGTAAAGGAAATGGGATGTTTAATATTTATACCTCTATTACTTTACAGGGGGGTTAAGAGAATCAAAATCAGAAGGATATCACAAGACTCATTTCAGAAAATATTTCTTGCACAGAATTGATCGTTAAAATAGGTTGACCTTTTAAAGAAGCAGACACATTAATAATGGGCCAGACTACAGGGCATCTTTCGCATCTCCTTGAGTGCTATAAAGCGAGGGTATATGTACCACTAATGGTTCTCCAGCTGCCACAGACCAATATGCAAAAAAACCAGCCGACCACCAACCTTCTTTTCAGAGGAGAAAAAGCAAATGCTGCTCAGCAAAATGCCTCCTCAGGCTCATGAAGACCACTTGGCCCAGAGCCAGGAGTAACAGTCAGCTTCAAGGCTAAACGGAGTTCTCTGTCTTTGTTGGCAGTTTTCAAGCAGTTAAAATATGGGGACATGCTTTAATGTTTATAGCAACTGTAACAAAAATATGAAAAACTATGTGCAGTTGGTGTACAGATAAAGAGAGGTCACTGTTACCATGTGTTGACCACTGGCATCACTACAGCAGAATATCACACCAGAGAGGGCAAGGACCAGTAAGGCTTCCCATCTGACAATAAATTTTCACATAGGGATTTATAAATAAAAAAATTAAGGTGGCTCAGGATTTTTAGACATTACAGTGATTTGCAAAAAAAAAGCATCAGATAAATGAAGAGATGCCACTGGAATTGTCTGTCATGATTTAAAGTATTTACAATTCACTACAGGCTGCTATGTACTATTCACTACCATGGTTTTTAAGACTAAGCCACAACATTTTAAGTCCTATGAAGATGTGACTTACAAGGAGCTGGTCTACTTGTTGTATTTTCTTTTTTTAGGGATTTTATATTTTTGGAAATGGCACCAATTTTATCTGGGTAAGCAAATGTATGATTTTTTAGTTTTCCCCTAGGGAAAAGTCACAGCCTGCAAAGAGATGGTTTTGAAGCAGTTTTTCCTCTGTCTGATGTTTTGCCAAACTGATTTCTTCCTGTAGAGGGGTGTGACTTTGTTTCTTCCCTCTAGGCACATAGTTTTAGAGCACTGAGTGCCACATGGACGAATAATTAAGTCATTAAGGGCAAAGGCTGAAGTACATTTGATTTATGTAAACAAATTGAGGCTGGTGACTGCAACTTTTCTCACTTTCTCTTGCTGCTAATGCACCAATATGCAAAGGAACACAGTACAATGTTTCGGGTGCAGGATAGACAATCTGAAATGTATCCCCATATGTACTAGAAGTTCATTGCAGATGTCTGTATCTTTTCTATTTACATGACAGATTGCAGAGACTCCTAAGAAGCTGTTACTCTCATTTTCTTGCAGTCTTTGCAACTTCCTTTTTTTTTCCTTGTGTATTTTATTATTTACTTTAAAATCCCACATTAACTTTATTGGTTCTTCAAAGGTGTACTTGTACACCGCTGTGAGAAGATCCTGCATCGTGTATAGGTTGTTGTTGAGGACAGGCAAGGTTAAGAATCCTGAGTAGATTTTTTCAGTGGCCTCTCACCGCAATGCCCTATTTCCACTGATGGGTTTACCCTTTTGCAGCACCCCTCTGAGCAAGGAATGCATTATTCCCATTTTGGAGCTGAGAAATTGAATTATGGGCTTGCTTCCTTGCAGTTATGTGGGAAGTATGCAGGTAAAGCAGTATTTCAGCTCAGGACTCCTGAAACCCTTTACCCATAGACATCTCAGAGAACCTAAATATTAATCAGTTCCTTGACCCACCCTCACTCCTTGCCTCTTCTCCCCCAAAAGAGGAGACTGACAGCTGCATCTAAACAAAAATGAGGAAAAATAGCTACAAATTTCTGGAATGGCTCAGTACTTGTGCTAGGTCCACCTATTTAACTGTGTAGTGCTTCTTCTGTCTTGTCCACTCAGGCAACCATTCTGTCTTTCACTTTTTGTGTGCTCTCCCATTTTCTATTAAACAATATTGCCATTAAGCTTGCTACCTCCGATACATGAATGGGCTCCTGCAAAGAATAGATTTTTCAACTTGAAAGGAAAAGTTTTGTTCAATTTAAAGTTTCACTTCATTCCCAAGTGTTTTTTGGCTTTTGGGGGAAAAAAAAAAAAAAAAAGGAAAAAAAAGAAGTTTTTTACCTTCTCAAGCATTTGATATGAACACCAGACTATTCACTTTACAATAAAATCAAAACAATTTATAGGGTGTTGTGTGTGTGTTGAGAAGAGGGGATTTTTGCTTTTCAGAATGTATCAGCTGCCCTTTATTTGAAGTTATTCAGCAAATTCAACCATAAGATGTTTCATTCAGTGAATGAATATCAGGGTAATGTTGCCCAGCTCTTTCATTTCTAGCTTTTCTACTCTGCTTAGCTTTCAAATCCAAATCCAAATTGCATTTTTCTCCCAGTAGCCATCCCTTAGGAGGATTCCCCTAATGCCTTCCTTTTAGAGATCCTTTATGTGTAGTACAAAGGCCCTGATCTGCCTTCTCCTCCCCACTTAAGCAATCCTCAGTAATGCCCCAAATAAAAAGCAGAAAGAGAGCATAAGGTTAAACTGTAAATTAATAGATCAAAGGATAAGAATCCTAATTCTGAAATAAACTGACAATTGAAAAGGATTAAAACAGAGAGAGAGGATTATAGTACAATAATTGCGACAGAACACTGTGAGTGAATTGGATGGAAAACAGGGGGTAGGCTTTATTCTATATTTCTGAGCAAGCAAAATGAAAAAAGGATCTGAAAGATAATTAAAAATCCAAGTGGACTTAAGCAGGAGAGGAGGCTGAAAACTCACAAGAAGATACTACAATGAATTCCCTGCTGCGCCTGCCCAAGACCCATATCAGCCTCCTTCAAGGGAGATATCTACCCTTGTTTTGCATTCCAGGGAGAAAGATAATCATTGGAAGAGTGCAAGATTTCAGCTAATTTCAGCTTTACCACCATCTGTCCAGAAGGGACCTAGACTCTGAGGTATCATGGAGGAGAGGACATGGAGAATTACTTCTAAGAAGCTGCTATCAGCCACTATCAACCCCGCAACATAACAGCCCAGTGCTACATGTTTTGAAAGTAACACGTATTTCCACAGACTCCTCTGGGAGGAGGAGAAAGACTTGGGATATAAACATGAGCATGGCATAATACAAGGAGTTTATAGGCAGTCTATAAAGCCAAATTGAGTGGTGTGTTAATAATGAAAAAGTTGATAATGGATTCCAAAAGACTGGAGATGTGGGGATAGTCTTGAAACTTGACCAATATTAATCGCTGCAAAGCTTATTTATGTGTTTACAGTACATAAGAGGAGCTTCTGCCAGCAGTTTCCCTAGTGATATCCAGAATGTGCAAATAAGCCAGCTTGTAGGGAAAAAACATGAACTGAGCATCTTTTCTATCTGAATCTTCATCTGAGAATTTGAGAAACTGAGAACTGAGTACACCTGAGGGTACACAGGACTGGGTATCTACTGAGCAGTGTCATGGAAAAATAACAAATGAAGTCTTGGCCATATTGAAGTCAGAGGTGTTTAGACATTGGCTCCAATAAGGCCAGAAGCTTGATCTCTACTTCATTGATTTAATATTGCTATGTTACACTATTGCAGAATTATACAGTTTTTATCTTTATAACCCTACAGGAAGTACTGGTAAGGAGAGAAGGCTGCTTGCTTCTTTATTCAGTTAGTAAGAGATTTAATTGAGATTTTCACAGGTCATCATCACTCTAAGACAAAAAAAAACCAAACAACAACAAAGAATATTAGTATCTAATTCCCATGCCTGTCTTTGAGAAAAGAACTCAAACCCAGTACAACATTCCCTTGCCACCAAAAATCCCAAACCTTCAACTTTAGATTTCTTAGCAGTTTTCTGCTCTCTTGCTGTTTGTTCCTTACAAAGAACCTATAATCCTCTGGCATGTCTGAATCTTGTCACTATGGGCATGATGATGATGTCTTGAGCAGAGAGTTATCACTTTAGTTGGTGCAGGAATTGCTGAAGAGAAATATGCAGTATTGTGCTTTTATGTAAACTTTTTTTTGCAGTAAACAAAAGGGAAAAGTAACACTACTAATAGTTGTGTAAAACACAGGCAGGCTTTCTAGCATAATACACAACTTTATAAAGAGGAAACATTGTGTTATACTTTAATTTTCAAGCCTCATATTATTTAATCAGTAACCATAATTTTCATTCACATAATGTGTATATAAAAGCTATGATTTCCCATTTTTTTATCATCTTTAATAAATGGAAAAAACATTTTCTTGCCCCCAAAGTGTAATCAACACTGTGTTAATAAGCTCAGGCCTGGGAACACTTTTTCAATAAGAAAAACATTACACATTATAAAATCAATAATGCTGCCTGACAAATGAGCCTGTGCATAAATTTTTGACATGAAATCATAGACTGAAGTCTAAATTTAAATTTGGCAATGCTTTCAAAGTCTCACGCTTTATGATAGCTATTCTGGAGAGTGAGCTGTACTGAAACTAATCACATAATTTAAAGTATACATTTGCTCTAGTACTGCAATAAAAATACATTACACTATGATAAAAGCCATCCTGATTCAACCTGCAGTGGAAATCTGTGAACACAGGGATGGGCTGAACCCCATGAGGGAACTCTGGGCTGCTGTTTATAAAACATGTAAATAAAACATTTAGCACCATTCTAGCAGTCTTCATCTTCACAGTGCTCCATAAATATTAACTAATTAATCCTCAGGACAGCTGGGATATAGCTGACAACTGGAGTCGAGTGAGGAATTGGTTGAAAATCACCAATTTGACAAATGTAGTCCTTCTTTCTCTTTATAACTTATCTACCGACAAACTCTGCTTATCATGAATTTGCCTGCCACTGCAAATAGGCTGGGGAATGCTTAATGCAAAATCAATTTCACTCCGCAGTTGCCTCACTGGACTGTTTGCTGCCACATGCCCCAAAAGCCTGTTGGACCTTCTCAGGTAAGGCAGGAGGCACATTTCCAGCCCACTACCCAATCAGACACCTCTAGGAACAGAGGCCACACAGGTATATGGGCTCAGAGCTGTGCCCAGGCTCAGAAGCAGGGCCATGTATGAAGGTGCAATGACTCTGCTACATCCAGAGCAAGTCTCTGCAGGCCACTAAGCTGTATGCAGCAGGTATACAGGCTGTACTCAGCACCTGGAGCTTTGTCCATAACAATAACCCAGCAGAGCATGGGCACTGTCCAAGACTTACACAATTGTTCGTATCGTTTCTTTGCCAGCACAGTCCATGGTGTGTTTTCCCTCTGGCCGGACAACATCTAGGCACTGTACCCCAGTCAACATTCTCAAAAAGAAGCTAGGCTACAGCCACCATGTTTTAGGGCATGAAAGAATTTACCTGTGTGGGTGCAAACTCTGCTTTGACGGTTGGTGATCTTTAGCTTGTTATCAGTGTTGATGTAGCTTGAGTTTCTAGAAAAAGACTGCATTCATCTAAGTTGACATGTGAGCATTCAACCTGTTCCCTAGGAAGGGTATTAGAGATTGCATTAATGTCACTTTATGTCTCAGATTGTTTTACTTTTTCAGCATGGTGCAAACCCAGCACACACATGGAACACAGTCTAGTCTGGGGACTCTGCTTTCAGGGCAGAATCACAAAGTTGTGGTGGCAGGAGCTGGTCTTGCCTCCAATCAGTCCCTGTGAATGCACAGGGGAAATTGCATGTCCATCCTTCCTTCCATATCCACACGTTAAAAGATGGCATCTTAAACCCCCCCTGGCAGATAGTTTCTGCTGTCCTTCTCTACTGGTTTACAAGACAAGGTTTTTATATCCTGCATTTATATTTGGGGTGGATTTTTCTGATGCAGGACAAAATATGGGGTTATTTTTTTGGTGGTCCTTGCTTGACAATTAATGAGTCAAATTTTCCTGTCCACAGGTTGAAATATTTTTCTACCAACATCCCTGCTCCAGCACAAGGACAAATATTTTTCACAGTTATCAACTTCAGTTCAAAGTTATTAAACCCATAGGAACTTTGGATGCCCCACAGGAGCATATAAAAGAAAACTTTTGGCAGTGATACAGAATTTCTACCACACACCACTATCTATGAGATTTCTAGTGGTTTTTTCCTTCAAAATCTCCTGAAGAAAAGGAGGCTGACAGGAGACCTTATTGTTCTCTACAGCTACTTGAAAGAAGGTTGTATGCAGGTGGGTGCTGGTTTCTTCTCACAAGTCACAACTGGCAGGAGAGGAGGAAATGGTGTCAAGTTATGTCAGGGGACGTTTAGGTTGGACATTAGGAAAAACTTCTACACCAAAAGCGTTTTTAAAGACTAGAACAGGCTGCCCAAGGAAGTGGTTGAGTTGCCATCCTTGGACATCTAGTGAGGGTGCTCAAGGATATGGTGTAGAAGTGAGCCTGGTAGGGATAGATAACAGCTGGACTTGGTGATCTTAAAGGTCTTTTCCAACCATAGCAATTATGTGATTCTGTGATACATCTGAAAGATCTAGGTTACTGTACAGAATGATATCAGTCATTTACATAGTGGGATGAAAACAAAAATCCTAATCTAACAAATTATAGTTATATTAGCCTTCACTGAAAACTCAGAGCACAGGGAACATCTTGAAAACTGCATCTCTTTTCCTATTTTCCTACAGTAGAAAAGTAAGTAATTTATAAAACAGGACAAAATTGTTAAGATGAAGACAAAAAAAGATGGATATGTGCTTCATTTTAAGAAATTTATTACTGAAGAAAGGAGCACAGACAACCAACATTGTTCAGCATTGATTATTTGTTTTCCCATTTCTTTAATGGCCAGATTATTTTATCATTATTAAAATAATTTGACAATGTGTTAGCAAGAATGGGAAAAATCAAATAGCATGTTTGGGGACTCAAACCTATTGTTGTAGAAGTAGAAATGCAACATTTTCTTCACTAAAATTTCCTACAGAATCTAAGTCCTTTCATAGATTAATAACAAGAGATAGAAATAAATGGTCTGTGATTTATCATTTGCCAGAGGAGTTTTGCAAGTATCACTGCAGAGGCTTGGTACCAAACCCTGTGTGTATAACCTAACCCTGTAGGCAGTGTCTGTACCTATTTCCCAGGGTCTTGATTAACCTCATTAGTGAAATATAGGCCTGTGACCTGCTCTATCAGAACAATCTCAGCAGGTAGGGAACATGACAGAAATTGTAGCACTGCCAGATAAGTATTCTCCTTCAGTTTTTGCCTTATATTATTGTAGCTCTGATTTAACTGCTAACAAAATTAGAAGTTGCTCTGGCCTGATCCAGTCATCATCTCAGATGCTGCCTTGTAGTACACATGCTTCCTGACTCAGTCAAGCCTCTTGCTGTCCTCTCTGCTGGAGTCATCTTTGAGCTTCTCTGGCCTCCTGCCTTAGTTTGTCATAACTGTGATATCCAGTTCCTTCCTCCAATCTCTGTTCAGCCCTGACCCTCATCATTTTCCCCAGCTGTCCCTGTGCCCCTGCCTGGTGTGGGTGTGGTTCAACTTGTTCATAAATGTTTAGTAAATGACAAAGAGCTGTGATACATGAAAATTCGCAAATAGTACTAAACTATGCAGATCAGTCAACCTGGAGTTGACTGCGAACAGTTGTGGAGGAAGTTCGTGACACTGGGTGACTAGATGAAAACACCTGCTAATATTCAGTATTAGTAAGTAGAAGGTGCACAGAGAGAAAAAAAAAAAACCTGCATACACAAGGGCAGGCCTAATGATCTCTTTTTCCTGTATGGTAATAGCTCCTTTACACATAACTGTTGCTTTGTATGGGTAATTAGGGAAGCCTCCATGAAAATACTGACTCATCATACCAAAGTCATGTGAAATAAAGGCCAACCAGGGTACTGAGGATTGTCAACAATGGAACAGCAAACAGAAAAATATCTTTATGCCATGATATACTTATGGTACTTTCAAGTTTTGACTAGTACCCTTAGCTTCAGAGACTAAAGAAGGTTTTGCCCTAATCCTATTTTCGAGTTCCAGCTCCCCTACAGCATTGTGGATTCAGCTTTCCTTTGCTGCTGGACTCCTCAGCAAGAGACAAGTGGCAACGTGGTGCAGATTAAGGGTGAGCTCAGTACAGATGAGGCAATCTCATCACATAATCCACCACAAGAGAGACACTTCATCCTCCAGCCCTCCATCGTACCAGGGCTGTGTCCTAAATGTAGTTTTGATCCTCCATCTCAAAAGGGGGATCAAAGGCATAAATGAGTATTTACACAAGAAAATACCGAAACTCTGGAATTCTTCAACAAGCTACTGTAGAGCTTTATGAAATGAAAAGTAGGGTGAATAAGATGAATAAGGAATGATCAGTCACTGTTATTCAGAAGACAATAAGAAAGAGGCACCCAATGGAAACACTAGACATCAAAGCCAGGGAGTTCACTGTCACAGGATGTTATGGAACCCAGAGTCAACCTAATAATGTCTAGACAGTATATCAATAGTTGTTAAACATAATGATCCCAACACAGCTTCAGTTCAGGAAGCCTCTGAATGACTGATTAAAAGCATACAATATTGTGGAAAGTATACACCTTCTTTCTTACACCTTTATTTTCAGTGTTAGTAGGTACAAGGGTAGACAGACTTTTTTTCTGGCCAGTGTGGTATCTTTTAGGATGTATTCTTTCTAGATAGAAGCTGCATCACAAGAACACACCAAAAAAAAGCATAAACTTAATCAGCTTCCTTGCTATGTAGCAGGTAATAGATATTTGAATCTGACAGTCTTTGCCATTCCCAGTCAGCAATATTCTTTAGTGTACCTTAAAATGGCTGATTAAAGCAGTATTTCTGCCTGCTATTTCTCAGGTGGACTGAGTAAGCAGACAGGAATATAGAACAGGAAGTGGGGTGGAGAAAACAGATCCCAGTCTGGGATTTTGATGTTAAAAGTGATCAATATTAATTATTTCCAATTAAGTTAAAAGGCAAAAAGTTTGGGGTTTTGTTTCTGGTTGTTGGTGTGGTTTTTTGGGGCTTTTTTTATTGTAAGACCTCTGGGAGATAGGCAATTTTTATCTATCCATTTACACAACACCAAACTGGTTTTTGTCACTTTGACTTTTGGGCACAATTATAATACTTAAATGCAATTTATACAATTTTGTTATTAGTTACGAAGCCTGATATCTGACATTGATGTTCTGTGCTTCATGCTGAACAAGTCCTCCATGGGGCAATTATAACAAAAGAAAAATAAGATCAATAGTAGTACATAAACAGAAAAAGTGAACTAACCCCAGTCCATACACTTCAAAAGTGAATTAGCCTCAAGAAAGTGCAGGAGGTGGAGATGTCAACTATAAGGATGAATGGTCAGAGGAAAGTCAGATACACAAATGAGGTGCAGTAAAATAGTATCCACTACTCTGTGGAAAGTTTCCCTAAAAGGAGGAAAAGGAAGTCTTGAAACACATGAAAATTCAGTGTAACGGTAGACTGGGGAATTCTCCTAGGAGAACTATGCTTACAATAGAAAATGAATGGCTAGATGGCATAAAGCAAGATGGAAAAGCAGAAGCTCCCTGACTCTTAATAGCAACTACTTCTAGACAAGCTACAAAGCGATCTGTTAAAATACAGTTGAACTGTAACTCTTGGAGCACTTGATGTTTACTGTATGAGAAAGTATCACAGAATCGTAGAATAGTAGGGGTTGGAAGGGACCTCTGGAGATCATCTGTTAAAGCAGATTCACCTAGAGCAGGTTGCACAGGAATGTGTCCGGGCAGGTTTTGAAAGTCTTCAGACAAGGAGAATCCACAACATCTCTGGGCAGCCTCCTCCAGTGCTCCAGCACCCTCAAAGGAAAGAATTACCTCCTCATGTCAGGGTGGAACTTCCTGTGTTCCAGTTGGCATCCCTTGCCCCTTGTCCTGCCACTGGGCACCACTGAAAAGAGTCTGGCCCCGTCATCTTGACACCCACCCTTTAGATATTTATAAACACTGACAATATACCCTCTCGGTCTTCTCTTGTCCAGATTAAAAAACCCCAGGTCTCTCAGACTTGCCTTGTAAGAGAGGTGTTCCAGTTCCCTAATCATCTTCACAGCCTTTCATTGGACTTCTTCCAATAGTTCCCTGTCTCTCTTGAACTGGGGAGTCCAGAACCAGACACAATACTCCAAGTGTGGCCTCACTAGGGCAGAGCAGAGAGGGAAGAGAACCTCCCTCAATCTGCTGGTCACAGTCTTCTTAATGCACCCCAGGATACCATTGGCTTTCTTGACCACATGGGCACATTGTTGACTCACAGTTAACCTGTTGTTCAGCAGGACTCCCAGGTCCTTCTCTGTGGATCTACTTCCCAGGAGATGAACCTCTAACCTTTACTGGTGCATTGAGTTTTTCCTCCCCAGGTGCAGGACCCTACACTTGCCATTGTTGAACTTCATTATGTTCCCCTCTGCCCAGCTCTACAGTTTATCATGTCTCGCTGAATGGCAGCACAACCTTCTGATGTGTCCTCTGCTCCTCTGAGTTTCATATCACTAGCAAACCTGCCAAGGGTACACTCCATCCATTTGTCCAGGTCATTGATGAAGATGAACTAGACTGGGCCCAGCATTGACCCCTGGGGAACACCACTAGCTACAGGCCTCCAAATAAACTCTGTGCCACTGATCACAACCATCTGAGTTCTGTCATTCAGCCAGTTCTCAATCCACCTCACTGCCCACTAATCTAACCCACACTTTTACCTATGAGGAAGTTATGGGAGACAGCGTCAAAAGCCTTTCTGAAGCTGGGGCAGGCAACATCTACCACTCTGTCCTCGTCTAACGAGCTAGTCACCATCATAGAAGGCTATCAGATTAGTTAAGGCATAGTTTCCCCTTGGTGACTGAATCCAGGCTGACTACTCCTGATAACCTTCTTTTCATCCACGTTTAAGAGATGACCTTCAAAATGAGCTGTTCTAGCACCTTTCCGGGGGTGGAATTGAGGCTAACTGGTCTGTAATTTCCTGGGCCTTTTGTCTTGCCCTT
>JAVSBS010020440.1:41453-69300 GCA_033124195.1 Coracias cyanogaster | reverse complement strand
AAAGGTTGGACTTGATGACCCTGGAGGTCCTTTCCAACCATAACGATTCTGTGATTCTGTGATTCTGTGAAATTATTAGAAAAAAATGCACCATTTTTCCTTCTCTTCTATATTTTCTATGTGTCAAATCAGGTAGCCTGAAAGTATGTCCAGGGCACTGCAGACTTTTTTGTGTACAATTGCCCGTATTTTAGAGAAATACTGGAGTACTTTACACCTTATTGTGTCTCGGTTTGCATTTCCTTAACTAATCCTAGCATTCACACTTGTATTTATAATAAATCAGTTTATATATCCCTAGTTAATATTTGCTTAGGGCTTATGTTGATTTCACAATACATGCAATTTTCTGGCTCCATCTTTATCTTCAAGGATTAGATTGAATTGAACAGCCCTGTAGTAATTTAGTTTTATCTTGTGCCTTACAGTTTTATGTTCTTGTAATAACACTTCCCTTCTCTATTTTATTTAATTAAATATATCTTATTTCACAATGACAACATTTTTATTTTTGAGTTTATTTGCTAAACAACTGCCTTTATGGCAAGACTTTGTGGTGAGAGAATACTTATTTTCTAGAAATTTAGTACAGAGATTGCCAAGTGTAGAGGAGAGGAAAGGATTTGAACTTGACATAAGTGTGCTCTGAAATTAAATTTGAATTACTTTGGATTCTCTGGCTGGAATGTGAAGCTAAATAGCTTTATTCAGATTACCTTTTTCCATTTGCTTTTTTGGGTGTTCTTTTGGTTTGGGTTTTTTGTTGTTGTTGATTGTTGGGGTTTTTTTAATAAAAGAAGTGCTTTCTGGAAACGAATGTGGCTAAATCTTTGCCAAGTTACACTGAAAGATTTGTAATGATGATTTTTTTGTCTTTGGCTTCACTTACACTAAAATAGCAAGTAAATGTTAATTATTTTTTCAACTCCATCATTTTAGCACTACATGGTTAATTTTGATGCTGCTGAGGGCAAGACTATTGACAGCATATCCATAATAAAAAGCAATGGGTTTGAACACAAGGACTCAGAGTTTCCCCACCTTCTTTAGCTTAAATAGGCAAACTGTTTTGATAAAACCAAATGTTGTGCAGGTGCATTGACTCCCTGTTGCAGAGGATGTTAAACAGGTTTGATCCTAAATTGACTAGTATGTGCAAAGTGGATGTATTTACTCACAGAGCTGGCAGCTTCTTTTGTAAATAGTCTGGCATAGCACAGAGGAAGCATGTCTATCTTCAAGTCTTTTTCTGATCTGCAGCTGTGTGTGCTTATCTCCATTCTTAATGGAAACCACCAAATAAAACGGATATTAAATTTCTAAAAAAGTAGCTTGCATTTGTCTCATCAATTTTTCTTCCTGAAGTGCCTTTTCTTCTTGGGTAGATTCTTCTGAAATCATGAGAAATAGGGAACCTCTGTTAAATAAAAGCCTTCTTACAGCTGGGAAACCCCTTTTGCTATCTCCTCCTGCTTGATCTCTTGACAAACCGCATGTCATCTTTTATCCTTGTGCTTCTAACACATTAGTCACCTTCTCCCCGTGCCCAAATCTCTGCTGATGGCTTTTGTGAATAATACCTTTTCCTCCTGATCTCAGTAGCAAGCACCCATACCTGTGTGTTCCTCTCAATTCCCTCATTTATTCCATCACTGTAAATTAACCTCACAGATCCTAGGAGGGACCTGACTGTTGCAGGTTATGCAAATTTTCTCTGATTCTGGTCAGAAGTAGGTTAACTCACCTTCTTTGTGCTATTCAATAGGCACAAAGTAACTGTAATCCCTGACTTCACAGAACCATCTCTACTCAGACACCACTGCCCAGGTAGCATAAAAGCCTACCCAGCTCAGCTCAGCTCAAGGTTCATACAGTTAGGGAATCTGACCACTCAGTACATACATTTGTTCTAACACAGATCAGTTATACTTAAATCCATCCCTGCCTGAAAGACCTCTGATTTAATAATAAATGCTTTTCACCTACAAACACTAGCACATGGTTGTGGAGACCTTGTAGAGGTGTAAAAATACATGAATAACATGCAAAAGGTGAGCAAGAAACAGTATTTTACTCTGTGTTCTTCACAAGAGCCTGAGAATGCTAACTAAGACTCAGAGGCTTCAGGTTTAAAAAAACTAGTTATTTTTTCATTAAGCAAAAGTTGTAAAACTTTTTGTTGTAGTGTGGCAATACCTTCCCAAACTTCTTTCAGAAAAAAATCTTTTCTGTTAGATCTGACTAGAGGAAATAGGCAATTAATTTTGGAATTTCCCGGTGTGTTTGGTGCTGGGTAATACCTCATCCAGAATTCTTTCTTACCACGTGAAGAAGGAACAATGATGCAAATCAGAATGCATAATGCAGGTAACACTCCTTGTTTTCATATAAGAGGCAATGCAAATACTATGAGGATGCACATAACACATTTCCTTACATACAGTGTGGGCTGGGACATGCCCTGAAGGGAATGATTAAAGAATATGAATGAGTAACAGAAAAGATACAAAGTAAAATGTAAAGTATGTGCCTTTCATAGTTTCATGCTTTAAAAGTACACTAGGTTGACTCTGTAATGCTTTTAAAGATATTTATAAGTTTGACTGTCAACAGCTCAGTATTTTTTCACTGTTGCACAGTGGAAAGCTTACTTGGCTCATGAGTTGGCCTTGTTTTTAGGAATAAAATATTTGTGAGCAGACTATGTTTTCTTCTGGGTTCCCATTCTTTCAAAGCAATGCCCAGCAGCAGTACAATCACAATATTATGTCTAACAATAATCATATGCAGTCATTTCCAATCACAGTGGCTACATGTAGGAGCAGCTACAGACTGTTGGAAATGTGGAGAAATGTCAAACCATATTAAGCTGTCTAGAAAGAAAAAGGAAGAGGTTCACAGCTTGATGAGAAAAATTAAAACCTTGCTGTACCATCCTGAACACCTAAAAATATCAAAGAACAAAAGATAAATGGGGAAAAGCCTAGAAAGTTATGAAATGTAGAAAGAAATAAGGTTCAGTAGAGTAATAAATTATATGAAATAGAAAAGAAAGTAAAGAGAAAACATCTACAGCTACTAAAAAGCTCATGGTCTACTGTAAGCTGCCAAATGGCTCTAATAACTGGGAATCTAGAATATTGTGTTCACTTTTAACACCTGAGTCTGAGCTAGACAAAGACAGGCTAAAAGGATTTAGAGGTACATTCAATTTCCATGATAGATTTCTGGACCAGTTGCAGCATGTGAGTTCAAGAGAGTGGTTTAGACAGTCAGCAGTGGGGTGCTGCGAAGTCAGTGATTGGCTGGTGTACAGGTAGCAATCTATGGCTTTGTGAGGTATTACAATTGAGGGTCTCTATGCAAGAAGCCTGTGTTTGGCAACCTTAGATACTGGGAATTGTGAGCCTGTCACCCTATCCTTAAAGAAGGTGCTATAATATATGCACAGGTCCAGTTGTAATTATCAGGATAGACAGTTTGTGTTCAGGCTTTTTGAAGAAATAAAACAATTTCCTTCTGGGTCATAGGTGAACTCTGTATCACACTGTGTTGGATATCTGCCCACTGCCTCAACACCAGGAGCCATGATATTGGAGTAGATAAATACAAAATCTGTCCTAACTGGCACTCATGTAACTTTATCGTTCAAGACTTTGGAAGAAGGAGTGGAATGGGATGTAAAGCACATTGCCTTGATCAAGGCTGCTCTACCAGCTCATGTTCATTGTTGTTCACACCGACAGTAGGAAGCAGAGAACACCAACAATGCAGGGTATTCCAGCTGCACTTGTGATACCTTCACGCAGGCTGGAAATGGCATACTACTCAAGAGACCACTTCCACTTCTAAGATCTTTTAGATCATTATCATTTTTACAACATTACGACACTATGAGAAATTCAGGCTCCAGAAATCTAGCATGAAGGTAAGGTCAAAATGTCTCCCTGAAAGAGGAGGGTCATCTATATCTATCTGAAAAGCTGAAAAACATGAAACAGAAGATTAACACAGAAAAAAAATGGAAGTGATACAAGACCATTTAATTTAGACAGGATTCTTCACATTAAGAAAGAGAAAACTGAGCTAACCATCAGGGAAAACTTCCTGCTTGTGAGAGACATTAAAGTGACTCCAAAGGAAACGTTTGGGATGTCAAAAAAACTGATTGAACAAAAAAAGAAGAAATATACTGCAAAGAACAGTTGCAGGGCAATGAACTGGGTGACCTAATAGCTCTTTTCCATTCCTTACATCTATGATTCTGTGATTCTAAATATATATTCAGAATTCAACAAGAGGCAGTCAGACAGTAGAGACTTTGAAGAACATAAGTGTAAAGTTAGTGACAGATGAGGTTGATTCTGCTGCAGGCCTAAATGAATTCCTCACCTCATTATTCATTGAAGGAGGAAAAAAAAAAAAAAAGAAGAAAAATAAAAAAGAAGGTAGCATCTCAGAGACTGAGAGACACTCTCCTGGAGGGGAAAGTAGAATGTTAAAAGGCTTTGCTATTGCACTGGAGAAGATAATAAAGCAATTAGGACTGTTACATTTGACAAAGCACCAGGCTCACGTGAATTGTATCCCAGAATCCTGAAGGAAGTAACAAAGGAGATAGGAAAGCCTTCAGCAAAGGTTTTTGACAGGCCACTAAGGAGTGTAGTCGTACCCAAGGACTTAAGGGGTACTAAAGCTATTCCCAGATTCAAGAAAGAATCAAGTGAAGATTCAGGGAACAAGCCCTCTAAGTCTCATTTCAGTTGAGAGAAAGATATTGGAAATATTGCTAAGGGACCATGTTGAAGTAATTGTAATGTGTAATTTAATGCAGGTAACAGGGACATTCACAAAAAAATCTGTGTGGCAATTTAGCATGTTATAGGAGTAGTAGACCACAGTAAAAGATTGATCTCATACATACAGTTGTGAAGGTGGTACAAAAAGGGAGAGAAGTCCCTGTATTAACTACACTATGACTTGGTGGGAGTAAATATTTTCAGTTCAGCTGGATGTTGCCTTAAACATTGTCAAAGTAGAGCTACTTTAGAAATGCAAATTACCAGAAAACCCCATATAAAAGCTAAAAGGGAGAGAAGCAGTAATCCTAGTGGTTAAAGACATCTGAAGAGTTTGGTTAATGTAGTTACATCTACATTACAATCTTGTATAGATAGATCAAACCATAATAGCTGTAAACTAGCTAAGCTAAGTACTACTACCAATGCAGTCAGGCAGCACCTAGCACAGCTCAGGCTGCAAAGCCTGACTGACATCTGGGTAAATACTTCAGCATGATCCTGCCTACAATCAACTGTTATCACAACTGCATTACTCCAACCGGGATTAACTAGTTTAAAGCTAGCTGAGGTGAGCCTGTAAAAGCAGTGATATCTGTAGACATGTTCCTAGACTACTGGTCCTTCCTCTTTTCAATTTGGTGAATCCTTCTTTGAAGCTTAAAAAAAACAACCCTACTTAAATCCTTTCATGTCTGCAGATGTAAACTTGTAAAACAGAAATCATGAGAACTGTATTCCCAAAACCATAAATAAGGCATTAAGATGCACTGCATCCTGCGTCTACCGGCTCCAGACTTTCATTATCTGTAGGTTGTGACTGTGCTTATGTTCCTCAAGGAAACTGTTTTCTCTTTGCCTTCATCCTTTAACACTCTTTATTTGTCTCTTGCCCCTTTCCTTTTCCTTACCCACTTCCAGTTTTCCCTTCAGAAATCCCTTGGAAACCTAGACTTAATCCCCTACTGAATCAGTAACCATGGACAAGTTATAAAAATTCAGACCTCTGGGCATCCAAATCTGTTATTCCTTTGTTACAGGGTGTTATAAACTTCCATATATGGAACATTATATTATTTATTCTCTTGTTAGGGTTTTGTGTTTTATGCCATCAGGTAACATGTAGACTTGTAACAACTGGCAAGAGGAATGGTAAAGAAAATAGTCTTTAGCATAACTTAAAGGGCTCAGAAAATAAAATAAAAAATTGGCGTCTTGATCCACAGAAGAAAATAGCAACTGTGTCTTTCCCAAGAATATAGGACATTAGGTCAGGTAAAAGTGGACAAAGATGATTTCTTCTGATGTCACTCTTTTTATTCTAACCTTTTTTGCTCCCCATGACAAGTTTTTAACTGCCCAAAATGGGGATATCTCACTTCTGTGGCTTAAAAGGCCAACATTTTATGTGTGGGATGACTTCACATTCAGTTCACCATTTGTAAATCTTACCATGAGGTGAAATTTTGTGGGAAAGTTAGAAATGGTATTGTTATTAACAGGAATTTTCTTATTAGCCTGATATGGGCTTTTTTTCCCTCTTTGCATCTTTGAAGGGCTTTTTAGTTCATCTCTCAGCACTCTCCTCCTTCCCTCCCTCACCCCCCCTTCCCCTCTTATTTTTTCTGGTTGGTTGTCAAGTTTTTGTTTGCTTGTTTGCATGGTTCTCAAGTAGGTGCCAGACATTTTAGTAGAGGGCTGACTCTAGGTCTGCAAAAAGCAATTTTATTTTGCTTATATGACTGTAAACACCTGTTCCAGATGGACAATTTAGGGGATTGTTTGGGATTTGGCTTTTGTGGCACTTTGCCCTGAACAGAGCAGAATATTTCTAAGAACTGTCTGAGCTGTGTCTTTTCATCCAGCACACACAAAAGGCTACCTCCTGAAGGTAAAACTGAAGTCAACAGGGTCCCACTGGTGTGACTAAAAGCGTAATTTGGCCCAGAGCTTTCTTCATATTCACAGGGATAAATTCTGCCTGTGGATGCATATATGCCAGTTTCAATGAAGCCAGTTGAAGTTGTGCAGAAAAAAAGAAAAAGAAAAAGAGAGAGAGAGAGAGAGATGGAGAGAGACAGACACATTCCCTAGTGCTCTTGTGAGCTTTCAGCTTTATTGTACAACCTGTGCAGAAGGATTAAAAGGATATAATATGTAGTATGCAGAGGGATGACTAGAGGGCATGAAACCATCTGCAAATGTTTGAAAGATGTTTGCATTCCCCTTAGGCGTGAAAGAAATTACTTCCTATGTTGCCAGAGAATTTTCCAAGAAATAGTGGGTCAAAGTTAAAAAAAAGGAAACTTAAAATAAATTTCATGGAAATGCTTTTGACAGTGAGATCTTCTGTAAAATTTTAAAGCAAGAGCAAAATCACAGGCAGTAAGAAATGCAATACTGAAAACTTTTGTTGCCTAATCTCACCAGGGTAACACCAAATTCTCATATAATCTGGGAAGAGAGTTAGGAACCTAGGAAGAAGAGGTTTGGAGTTTAGTTTCCCTAGGAGTGATCTAATGTGAAATGAGCATCCTAGATATCCTTAGCTGAGCTCCAAGTTTTTCCTATAGTTGATGTCTTTCCAGCCTCATGACTCTTGCATTCTCAACTGCTAAAGAAGTAAGACAGTTATCAAGATCAGAAAAGTTTGGACACACTGGGAGTTCAATACTCAGGACAGGTCAACTAGAGAAACTGTTTAACTGCATGTTAATTACAAAAGTAAAATAAATTAGTAGATAAATAGCAAAGGAGAGAAAGAAGAAAAGCCTACAAGTAAAACTAAAAACTGCCAGAGTCACAAGGCAGTGGTAGATGCCCAAGTAGTCACACTAAAGGTGGTTTGTATAGGTATCAGACAATCAATGGGCTGTGTGTGTTGATGGGAAAGGCAGCTCATGTCTTGCAGGACAGGAATGAGAAATGTGCAGGTAGCAGAGGGCAGAAGCATACAGTCAAAAAGTGAAATAAGTTAACAAGACCAAAGCATACCCCAGAATTCATAGGACTACTTTTCCCTGCTCAGATAAGGAGATTACCAGAGCTGTGCTACTGACTGCAAACTGTTAGTGTGATATCAATGACCAATGGATTCCAAAAGACATTGAGATTTTAAAAAAAACAAAACAAATGCAAAACAATTCACCGAAAACCTCCCCATGTTATTGGAAGACTACATTTACAGTAATCATAAACAACAGCTTTCTGGAGCCAGAAACCCAGATGACAGTAAGCATTCCCATGTGTTTTCAGGACCTGCTTCAAAATAAGACTATAGAAAAAAACAGTCAGTAATAAAAATCTTTCAAAGAAAGAAAATAAAAATAAAACCGGCAACAGTCACATTTACTTTTAAAGGGGAACTACAAAAAAAAAAAAAGGGAATTAGGTGAAAAAATGTCAGGAGTATCTAACATCATAAATTGTTTGCAAGTGGTACTACAGAGTATTTAAAAAAAATATGCTAGAAGCTCAAGATAAACAAATAAAAATCCACCTCTAAAGGGATCAGAAAAAAAACTCAGTGTGGTTAAGTGGTAAAGGAGTTTATTGGAAGTGAAAATCCTTCAG
The DNA here is from genome assembly GCA_033124195.1 of Coracias cyanogaster. Taxonomy (NCBI): domain Eukaryota; kingdom Metazoa; phylum Chordata; class Aves; order Coraciiformes; family Coraciidae; genus Coracias; species Coracias cyanogaster. The sequence continues at coordinate 60,928 of JAVSBS010020440.1, read as the reverse complement.
AAAAATTGAATCCCTATCTACTTAAGAAAAATAGCAAAGTATATAAGACTTGGGAAGCTGAATATGGATTGTAATGAGGCAGAAAAGATTTTGAGGAACAACTTGCTAATGGCATAGAAGCTAATCATAAAACATGTCAGAAGCAGGAAGTTTGCTTCACCAGTGGCTGATCAATGTGCATAAAATACCATGTACAGAATGTACAGGGTCAGATGATGTGTATGGGAAAGAAGCCCGAAGAACTGTCTCAAACTGACTAGACAATGAGACATGTTTCAGAAAAAAAATAGTAAATTGAATATTAACAGTTTGCTAGGGTCTTCAATGTGAGATTGCTCAATTAATAACAGAGTTGTGACTAATCCCTTAACTGTTTCTATAGCAGAGAAATGGGAGGTGGCAAACCTACTAGCAGACTTTACGAGGGGTTTCAGAGTGATCACATAAACAACTGACCAGTAATACGTATCCTGGAATTTTGGAAAAATTAAAAAGAAAAACAAAAATCATGACAGCAGTAATTATGACACGCCTGGGAAATGTCAACATAATTTCTGTGTAGAGAAGCTGTGTTTCAGAAGGAGCTCTTTGTGGATACCTAAAAGAATGTGGAAAACAGTGATCCAACCTGTGCAGCACTGTTTGATTTCCGAAAGCCATTAGCATGATTCTTCACAAAAGCCTCTTAGAGAAACTGAGCTGTCTGGGTAAGAAGGAAGGTCCTCTTATGAATTAATACCCAGCATGAGATAGGAAACAAAAGGTAGGAATAAATGCTCAGTCTTCACAATGGAGAAAGATTACTAGAGAACTTGTGCTATTCAGCATATTCAAAAATGATCTGGAAAAGGAGGTAAATAAAGAGGCAAAAAAGGCTGTGGATGATACAAAATTATGTAGGATACTTAAATCTAAAGCTGACTATGAGGACTTGCAGAAGCAACTCATGGCACTGGGTGAATAGGCAATAAAACGGAAGATGAAATTCAATGTTGATAAGTGCACATAGGGAAAAAAATAACCCTAACTATACATACAAAATGATGGGCTGTAAATAAGCTATTACCATTCAGGAAAGAGACTTTAGAGTTACTGTGGATAGTTCTCTGAAAACATCAACTCAGTGCTCAGCAGCAGTCAAAAGGCAATAGAATTGTAGGAATTATTATTAGGAAAGGAAAAGAGAACAAAACAGAAACCATTTTTGTGCTACTATGTAAAAGCACACTGTGCTTGCCTCTTGAATGCTGTGCACAGTTTCAGCCACTTCAAATCAAAAAGATTATAGCGGGACTTGAAAAGATACCAAAAAAGTCAAAAAAGGTAATTAGAAGTATGATCTGTCTCCTCCATGAGAACAGGCTGAGCTGACTTAGACAGGGCTAAGAAATGAGACAGTTATTGAGTGGGTGAGCAGAGTTACATACAAATTACAGAGGTACCAGTGAACTAATTATGCACCAAGTTAAAGCAAAAGCAGTTGCTATTTTGTACATGGCATGCAAATAAACTTTGGTCTCTTTGCCACAAGATGAGGTTGAGGAGCAATTAATATAAATATATGATTTCAAATAGATTTGAAAAATTAACAAGTTCAGTGCTCTGAAAACAAAAGCCACTTCTGAAACCCTCTCACACATTTGCTGCATAGCCAGGTGATATATTAGGGAATGGACTGAGTTCCTATGGCCATCCCTGAACAGTCACTACAGGGTAATGTCAGAAATAAGAAATATGACTTAATGGACCATTGGTCTGAGTCTGAATCACTCTTACATTAGAGACAGAAAGTTCTTCCCTCAAGCATGGTCTGCAATGTGGTGGTTTAAGACACTGTGCTGGAAATTAGAAATTGTAGATTCAAAACCCACCAAGGAGAGAAAGGTCCAGACTGAGACTCCCCAGGTACAGGACACATCCACCTGTGCCAACCAGGACATCAAAAGGACTTTAGCACTGTTTGGGCTCCCTTGTGGAGAAGAGGAGATTAATGACCCTCCTAAATCTGCACCATAACCAAAGCGGCACCTTTCCTCCACTGTCCTTAAAGGATGTTTACAAGGACCCCACTGAGTGTTAGACAGGTAAAAACCGCTGGAGAAAAGGCAGTCTGCATTGCTACCCGGGGTTTGGGTACTCTCTGTACCAGCAGGCTATCTGCAACTTACCTTTCATTTTAGGGGGCAGTGCTGTGATCCATAGATAAATGTAACTCATCAGAGCACAGACCTCCTTCTTTTGATTTAATACAGGCAGCAGAAGTGGGCTGTTATTCTACATGTAGCTCAGCTAATAGAACAACATACATCTCCCTACCCTGTTTATTAACAGCAGATCAGAGGAGTGTTGGGCTACAGCTTCCTCTGCTTTTCCAAGATCTGGATGCAATAACATTTTGTTCCCAGACCTGTTCTTACTACGTCCATGCGCCTCCACTTCTGTCTCTGCCCCATCTGATTCTCTGCCTCCAACCTAAGCTTCCTCAGTGTATAGAAAATGGTCCCCTCTTATACTATGTGAGCCAACACCTCACTCTCCGGATCTGAGGGGAGAAAAAAACAAACTTGAACAAAAGAAAGCAAAGATAAAAAAAAAACAGGCTACACCTTTTTCACAGTGTCAGAGCATAAGGAGAATCAGCATCAAAATCACAGGAGGCCACATTAACAAGAACAATGTTTTACCATCATATCTCTGACTCTTCTTTACATTTAAACAGATCAGAATTTTTCTTTGCACAAAATCCCATCTCCAACCACAGCAGCAGCATGATCAGAAAGATGTAGATGTGCATTGCCTGAACCCTCCTTTTTAAGATTTCATCTCCTCTTCTTAACCTGTTGGACCTCCTGCCAAAACTGTACAGGAAGCAGCACAAGAGACAAAATATACATATAGTTTCCCTGCAAAGCTGGCAGTCTCAGGAAACAAATAAGTGGTTCAAAAAAAAAAAAAACAACCAAAACAAAAAAACATAACAAGGAATAAACAGCGAGTGTGGATTTGCCTTTGCATGTTCCTACAAGACTGCATGCAGGCTCAGCTACTGTTTTGAAAGAATAGCTTTCATATATAACATAAGATCAAAGATCTCTGTGGATAAGTTACACCTCATTACATTTTCAATACCATGATCCCTCTGAGACACTACCTTATAGTGTCTTGAATAGCCCTAGTGTTTAAGTTCAACAGTGTTGCCTGATAGACCACTTCACACATTTATGTTCTTTTGAATAGAAAGGTGTTTCCTCACATCTTCTCCAAATGCCTTTTTTTCCCCCCCTTTTAATTTCCATTTTTACATTCTTTGCTCTATTTTCTGTGCATGGCTGAAAATAATAACTTGGCTTGACATACTCTGTACCATTTAGATTTTAAACTTCCCCCTCACTCTCCCTAATTCTAGGCTAGTGTAGATTTACAGTTTTTTATCCCGCATTCATATCATAGTTCATTTCTCAGTAGTAATAGAATTGGTTTTCTTTATCCCTGTTTTGAAGTATTTCAAAATTCTGTATTGCAGTGGCCAAAACCACAAAATAATAGTTCAGGAGAGAGCACACTAGAATCATAGTATTTCATTCAAGTATTTTGGTTTTTTCCTCTACAATTCCTTACCCTTCATGAAGCTGGAAATAAGACTGTTTCCTGTGGATGTAATTTGAAAACAAATAAAACTTTTATATTAGGAAATATAGTTTTGCACAGATATGCAAAACAAAAAAGTCTAACATCTAGGAATGTGCATTTATATTATGATTTTATGATCACATCCTACACCTCTGTGGTGCTTTGGACCTAATACAGACCATAAAAGGTGCATAAGGTCTTATTTTCCATTATGTTGAAGCCTTTGATTGATGATGTACTGCACTTTTACTAGTGGTCTCAGGAGCTGGGAGAAACACATTTTGCTCCGCAGTCTGACTCCTTCCCATCCTCTTGGCAGCTCTGTGTTCTGCCAGGGAGCGCCCTGCACTTGCTGGCAGCCACAGCTGTGCCACACACCCAGATGGCAGGACCCACCATACTGCTGTCTATCCCTGTGGCTGGAGAAATCATAAATCTGGCTTTGTCTTAGCCAGGGAATGTGGAGATTTTGAAGTCCTAGCCCTGTCTTTGAGCAGAGCTGTGGGACATCTACAAGGTAATTGTGGTGGGGTCTTTAAAAGTCACTTCTGCTGGTATATGTTCTGACGTGAAAAAAACCTCCTGTCCTTTAATCACTGCTTATTGCACTAATATTAATCACATTGTGTTGCCACCTTCTCCCTTATGTGTCTGTTCCATCCATCTTGTTCTTCAGCTTCCAGGCAAAATCATAAGGTCTTTTGGGGAAGACGTCATTTTTCATGTGCACATTGCCTTAGAATTATAGAACCCCAAACCCCTGATTTGGGTAATTGGTGAGTAAGAGTATGTGAATGATGCCAACAATCAATAGAGCTAGGTACAGTTATGGGAAAATGCTTCTCCATTAAACTTGAAAGAATGCCTGGGCAGGAGTTTGGATGGATTAATCACAAAAAAATGCAGGTCTGGACTATGCTGAAACTAAACATTAATTTAGCAAACGGTTCCAATTCAGCTAAAAACAGACACTGCTTTCTGAAAATGTTGGTATGATTCATTTTAATGTTCCCTAAATGTTTTGCTTTTTTAGGACAGACTAGCCAGCGGCTTTAGATGCCTTTCACAAGGCCAGTAAGGACTGGATAAAGAAGTCTTTATATGCTCTACTATACTATTAAGGCACCCATTTGAACTGCCTCCCAGCCTGAATCAATGAGCTTTGCCATTTACCACCTTCATGATTAAATGCAAGTCAAAGTTCAGATTGGGATTTTCTTAATCTCTCCAATTCTATTTACCATAAAGTATTTATTCAATGAAGCAAGGAATGGAGTGACTCTCCCCTTTCCACTCCTCCTTTTCCAACAGAATCAATTCATTGAAAATTTATTTTCACTTTCAGGTCAATGCAGACATTAAAATGTAATGTTTTGGTTTGTTTAAAGCACTGAACCAAAATAAAACTATCACTCCACTCCAGAATACTAACTAAAGGAGTAATAAAATCCCCTCAAAATTAGAACCATATCCTAAAAATTTATTCATCTGTAGATTATATTTATACATACACATACATCAAGAGCAGGTGTGAGACAGTGATATTATAGCTGGTAGGGTAAGTGGAATGAATGAGGTTTTAATCAATTATTTGAAAGAAGAGAGAGCACTAATAATAAAGGGACTGAGTCTCTGTTGATATTGTATGAAATTAAGTGTTCCTACAACCTGATAAACCCTTTTGCCTCGCTGTCAATCAGCTTCAAGACATTCACTTAGAAAATAAGAAAAAAATTAAGTTGTATTTGGACTTTAAAAAAACCAAAGCACTCAAGGCCATGCCTGTAACGTGCCTAATAATTTCTTTGTTGCATAACATGACAGTTGCATATTTCAGTGAAATTACAGTTACACAGTAAGTCTCATCTCTTCTCCAAAAGCCCTGTAAACCCAATACATTTCAGAAATGGTTTGCTTCTATAGGGTCAGTGTCAGAAAGATGCCTCTGCCGATGCAGCAAGTGCGAGGCTGCTTCTGGCCTTAATCTGAGGGGCAGTAAAATGTATTTTCATTCTTCTTTTTAAAGTGTTACACATGAACAGTTTAGAAAAACAAACAAAAAAAACCCACCACCACCACAAAAAAAATCAACAAGAAGAAAAACAAAGCCAATTAATATATGGTTTATAAGGAGATGGGTTTTCTGTCAGTGTTTTAAATTTATCAAGTAGGGGCCGTAGTTGGAAAAAACAAGCAAGTTTTAAGCACACTAATGTTTTCTAGTTTTGAACCAGAAACAGCAGCTTTCCAGCTAAATACAGGTAGAGAACAACTGCTTTGAATTTACCTTGATTTTACTAATCAGTTAAAATCATGGAGAGAGGAAATAGTTGGTATAGCATAGGAAAAGAAGGCATAATAACTACTGAATGTAACGAAGTTAAATTCAGAACAGTGGTTCCTGAACCTGTACGTAGCTTGAAGGTTTCTGCTAACAAACAATATAACAAAACTTCACTTCGTTAATACCCTTAAATTATCATGCCTACAATGACACTGCTATTTTAACTCAGCAAATGGGTGAGATCCATGTATCTGCACAGCAGGTTTGCCAGAGAAAGCTTCCCCAAGTATCTTTCTGTGCAGTAAAGAAGACTACTCAGAAGCATGGTGATTTTATATTTCCAGACTCAGCCAAGCTCTTGTGGAAAACTCTAGAAATTTAATAAAGAGTCTTATTTTAGGTACGTTGTAAAACTTATATTGTTAATTATATCCTTTCTGCAGAACTCCAGACAGAGCTGTAATAACATCTTTTTTATTCCAGTCCATAGAATCCTCCTAATTTTCTGTGAAAGACATTCAAGTTTGGCCTCTTAGGTAAGATTGAACCAAGGATTGAAAGTGGTTGTGATGGGGCTTGTGATTCTGGTTCTCAGGAGCTTCTGTAGTCATGTTGCATACCATAATGGTCAGGATATGGAGTATTCTCCCAGCCCTATCTCTTGAAGTTGTTTCACTTGTTTCACCTGAGAATTTGGGGTTCCAAGGACCAAACTAAGGAAAGGTAACACCACATCCCAATGTGGGAATCGTTCTCTAGGAGAGACACAGTTTGTTATCTCTTCTTTATTAGCATATAAATATGTTATATAAATAGAGCAGATCCTATAACAATAAGGTCCTCTCTGTAGCCAGAATTAGAAAGTTGGAGTATTATAGTCCTTGATAGCAGGTGATCTCTCTGCATCATGAACTATTTTTATGGCACAAAAAGCCAAAATCTTCAGTATTAGCATGTAGACGAAGATACTTGTGTATTATATAGTTGGATTCATGCTACCCTCTTATTTTACGTAAGCCACTGAACTGTTCTCTCATTTTGATGTGTTCAGTTGCAACTGATGACCTCTAGGGAAAACTCTTCAATCCCATTAACTATCCAAGTCCCTGTGAAAGCCACTATCCTTGAAGAAACAATTTCACCATACTTTGGTTGTATAACTCCAACCACACCTGCAGATCCCACTATCAGCTTGTGATAAAAACACAGTGAGTAGCATTAGAGGCTAATTTCAAGATGATGACTGGTATCAATGATTTTCTAAGCAGAAAGTGCTTATTCTGTCTCCTGCTGGGGATAACTCACTCATTTTTCCTCTGCTTCCTCATTTTCCCCATCCCAATTAAATAACCATCCTGGTGCAAAAAGCAATATTAATTTTTCTTCTTTTTCACTGACTAAATGAAAATGGGTTTAATTAGAGCATTCAGTACATGCCATATACAGGGCAGGAACATCTGAGACAGCTGCAGCAATAGCTCTGTGTATTAGCATTTCAGAAACCTCTAAAAGTGGGCAAATACACTATCCTTCACTACAATTATTATTTAATAGCTTACTTCCTCAAATGACATGTAAAGAGTAAATGGGAAAATCATATATTGTAGTGTGAGGGATTACTGTTTGTCAGTCACAAAAATAGACTTAAATCCCACAATTCAGCTGAAGAACCAATTCACATGCCCCTGCTTCAGCATTTGAAAGGAAGCCATTAGAGAAATTACGTATTACCTCAAGTTTACAAATCTCAGCATGTTTTGCAAGTAACATTATCTCTACTTTAAATAGTGGTAAACAGCGTCTACAACAAGTTACAGAAAACAGCGCAGAGCTTCTCAAACTGCAGCCAGCTCAAGCCAAACAGTATTCATGATTAAGTTGGCTTACTTCAGAAAAACACCATATAATGCAGCTATGCAGATCTGAGATGCTCTAAGGCTCTAAGCAATGACAGCCTGAGTTTTTCTACACCATTTTCCTTAGCATTAGTTAACCACCTATGGTAAACTCAGGCAGAACCAGCTCAGGTAGATGAGAGTATATCTATTAGGTACCATACCAGCCACACCAGAGGACAACCACAACCTCAAGAGAGACTTCAGAGTTGACTCAAAACTTCTAAATCCCAAGAAATTATGGAATACTTCTGAATCCTGAGCAAAAATCTTGGTTTCTTCTGGGGTCAGATTAAATTCCGCAAGCTCTAAAAGCTTAATATCTTCCAATGACATAGCTGTGAAAACATAGTGCTCACTGGATCCAGCTGCCTCCAAGGATGGATGGGGGTGATAACATGAAGGAGAGGATATGCAGGAAACAGTCAACAGCTGCAGAGAGAGAGACAGGACCTCAGCGTAGAGCAGGCATGGGAGAGGAAATGTGTTTAAACTGCTGAATCTTCTGAGAACTGTTTCTTCTTTTCTAGAAACTGCCACTGCTGCTGAGCAAATTCATCAGCTGAGTGACTAATGGGAGAAACCCTGAGAGCCAGAGGTACAACTGAGTCAAACTACTTCCCATAAAGCCTTATTCAGTGCCTGTTTGTCTCATTTATTACTGCATAAAATATCCTTCATGGAAAGTGACTGACAATTATACTTTCTCCATATATCTTTGCACTCTATGTTGTGTTGACAAAAATAGGTAGCGTCTGTCTTCAGCCTCCTTCATTCAAAACCACCTCCTTTCTTTTTTCAATTACTTAGTGAAAGAAAATATCATTTACCTGAATTTTTCATATCACTCTTTCTAAAGGGAGCCACTTCTTATTTTTCCATGCATCATCAGAAGTGATGTCAGCCTCAACAGGAGCATAAATCCACAGCCAGAAGTTTCAGTTCACCAGGAAAAGGGGAGAAGCAGGAGGAGGAGATAAGAGGCTGAAGTACATTCTGTTGCCATAGAAATCAGGTAACGAGTGACTTCATCTTCTGATTTTGCTCCAGGAGCAGGGATTCACAGTTTCGAGGACTGTGAGGGGAGGACTTAGCCAGCCTATCATGATGCAACCAGTGAAATTGGCTATATGGTGTCTTCTATTACTTGAGGTTTTACGCCTCAGAGAGGGCACAGCCAGCAGACAGGTATTTTGTTCTCAGAATAGGAAACACACACATTATTTGCTGGTTTAGAATATCTTTCCCTTTCTTTCTCTTGCTGCTTGTGACCTCTGTGCTCCCTGTTTTGACCTTAGGTTTCCAGTCTGATCTCTGATCTCCTCGTTCTAGAGTCTATCTTATCTATATCACTTGATTTTGTACATTTTGTTTGGCTTTTAGTCGAGAACTGAAGGTAAGGTGATATACTAGACAAGACACTGTACTGAGATTTAGACTTGCATCAACTCTGGTTCAGGTCCTGAACAACAGTAGGTTATTTCATCTCCCTGAGATCTTCTTATCTGTTCAACTGGGACTGTAAACTGCCCCAAGCAGGGACACTTATTCATGCCTATGTCTGTACCATCATCACGAAAAAGTTCTCAATTGAACTTGTTATCTCTAGGCACCATGCAATCAAATTGGACAAACCATAAAATGCCACTCAAACAAGGCAGGGCTTTCCATATGTAGTAGCCACTGATTTCTCCAGAAAACTGCATACTTTTTCAAGTTCAGAGGAATATTACACTTTCCGTAACATTGCAACACGACCCCTGAAACTCTCTGCCCTGTTTGATTTTTGCCTCTGGCCATGTCTGCATCACCAAAAAGCTGAGGTTGTGCTCATGCAGAAAGCAAGATAGGTATCAAATTTCATAGATCTTGACTACAAGCTTCAAAATTATAAAGTCAAAAATCCATATTATCCTGTGGTAAAAAAACTCCTCCTTGCAGATGCCTACAAGCGGTGCTGGGTGCTTTTTTTAGGGTGTGATATTTTTCATGTGGCCTCTGAGATTGAGCTGAGAGCAGCTATTGAAGCCATGACTGACTATGATTAGCCTGGCAGCACACAGAAGCTAGCAGTGCTAGCACCCAGCTATTCAGCAAGGCTTATTATCTAGGACCTGACCCAGTGCTTTATTCGCATGGGTTACGGTCAGTTTTGACTGCAAGAGCTTGTGTGTTTCATCCTGCAAAATACAGTATAAGTAAGTTCCAGTCATCTGGTACTACACAGGAAATTCATTAGATGGTCCCTGGTTAGTTAATATGACAGTACATCACTTTCAAGGAACAAAATGGTGGACAAACTGAAATAATAATTAAAAAAAAAAAAACAAACTTCCAATTAAATTATGCAAATGTGAAAGGAAGTTAAATATTTAGATTTTTAGGGATATCTTCAAAATATCTCCCCTGAGGATAGTAGAATCTATACTAAAGGCCCTAGCAAATATATTAATTCCACAGAAGATTTCTTAGATGGAATGCAGTACACTTACATTTAAATGGGCTGTGACAAGTAATTCAGGAGTTTCAAGTGTACCACATGACTTTTTTTTTTTTTTTATTACTACTGACGTGCCAATAGATTTGAGGAAAACATTTTTTTAGTAAGCACAGCTGCTATCAATTAGGATAATGATAGTCCATCACCATTTTTTGTGTGTACAAACAAAGGGAGTGAATGTTCATGCAAAACAGAGAGTCTGTACAATTCCCATTCATAAACCATTTGCAGACTGTACAGGGTCAAGATAAAATTATTATTTGAGTTGCTGGCCTCAGCAGTACAGATGCAGCAATAGAATATTTTTCTGGTCTTGGTAAATTTAATTTCTCTGAACTCTGTCGTCATGATAGCATATACAAATAAGTAGACACCCTCGAAGTTCTTATTACAGTAACAGCATATCCTGCCAGCATAGCCATTCACTGTGTATTTCCATGGCTCTACTTTTTATATCATTCTATTTCTGACTTTCTGAGTCTGTCCACCCGCCCAAGATCAATGTTGTTCCTGCACAATTGTTGCTAGTGGCTGCTCACTAAAAATGTAGCTGGGTAAGCTAATTTTCTTTCTTTCCTTCTTCATTACTCTGCAGTGAAGGTTTAAGTGCAAAATTCTTCATCTATCTCCATACCTGTAGGTAGTAAATTTTAAGGCTAATGGTAAGAAAATGTGAATATTTATGACACTTCCTCATTAGCACAAAACTTGGAGTGGATTTCCCATGGCTCAATTGAATTACTTAAGCCTTATTTTAAAAGGCAATTGTTTATTTATGCAACTGCCTTGTGGAACTTCTTGCTAGTTGAAACTCTCATAGATTAAAGTTCTTGCAAGAAATTCTGCTTTGATTCTTTTCTTTTCACATATGCAACAATTATGTTACCTGAGAATAAGGGCTTGGTCTTTTATGATAGATTACAAGCAATTAATTTTTATCTATATTTTAGATAAAATATATAATATGGTACAGCAAATCCAATATTTGTATCATAATAAAATCCTAATCTTCTAGCAGTTAGATTAACTCTCCTTGACCTTCTTGCCACACCTTCCAAGAGGAGACTGTAGGTGGAGGAAAACCTCTCCTCTTTCAAATTCTGGGTTTTCTAAATTTAGTTCAAAAATTATTATATTGAGCATGCTAAATATAAATACAAATTGACTATAAAAGAAGAGAAATTCAACTTAATCCACCATGTAACTCACACCTCTGGGGTTTTTTTATTTTCTAAACCAAAAACTTTCTACCCAATTACTTTTTTTTCCCTAGAGTACCTCTTCCCACAGAAGTCACTGATGACCTATCTGACTAACACCTATTTTTAACCATGCTGAACTTGGTCTGTTTGTCAAACAGATCCAGGAGAGAAGTCTCTAGTGTATCTTTCCAGCATGGGGAAAGTACTCTATGACATTTAAAATATTGGCACTTCTGCTAATGAAGCATAACTCAGACTACAACAAGCATCCAGGGACATAAATACACAGAAGTGGAAGAGATCTCTTAAGTTCTGAAACATCTTCCTGTTCAGGTGACCATGTCATACAACTCATTAAAATTTTAATAAATTTCATTATGAAATTATTTCACTTTTTTTTCCTCCTGTGGGAAGGCTACTTCAGAACTTCAGGTCTCTGGTGGTTAAAATCTTTCTATTAATATCCAGATTAAATTTATCTGGGCCCCGGGGGGATTTATTTGTCTTTTAAACAACTTTGGGTTTCAGTTTTACTTTCTTTTGAGGGTGGATGTAATCTTTATTTTGATCAACTATAGAACAGAATAAAATTCCAGTAGGACCCTCATCTTGGTATTTCCCAATGTCAGTATACTTCTCTACAATATCTAGAAACATTTCTTCTAATCCATACAACAAATACATTTAACTTTTTGATGTATTCATCACATGTTCATGGTCATTCAGTCGTAATAAAATCATCTTGTGCTCTGAGGACCTTTCTTTGCTGTTTCTTGTTGATGAGCTAGTTTTCAGAAAAAAAATCTTGCTACAAGTTTCTGTAGACTCGTAACTTTAATTTACCTTGTACACATATAGTCAGACCATTTCAATTACATAAAAGGTCTCAAGCTCAGCCATTTCTTTCTGAGAGATTTTTATCTTCCTTTGTATTACACCACCTCTTCTTTGTCACCATCCCATTTTTAACAACCTCTAATTTTTTTCACAGACATTAGTTAAAATATGAAATAAGATTAATCTGAAAACCAGTCCACTAGAAACGTCAACAGCAGTTTCTCTTGAGAGCACTACATTCTCCTTCAGCACAAGCAAACACCCTTCTATTTGAATACCTCAGAAATGACTCTGATCTCTTATTCAGTTTAACTAATAATTTTCAAGCAGTGCTTTTATCCAAACAAATTTTAACTGCCTGCAGGTTCCTTCTACTTCCTCTCTGGCTACAATGGCAACAAAGTGAGGCTAGACAATTACCTCTGAAATTACATCTAATTTCTGGATGGATGAAGTTAAGTGAGATGAAGGCAATCCTATTATCTGAAATAATATTGCCACATTCAGATGGAGCATTCAGATTGTATTCTTGTTGTCTATAAAAGTATATGTTCTTCTTATCTATACAATAAGGCCTGTTTATGAAAGTGATTTTGCCATGGAATGACAAATAGTAAACTAGATTATTCAGTACCACATCAAATCCCAACTATTGGTAGCTCAACAAAGGAAATATTCATTATATTAAACTGGGTAACAAAAATTCAGGGAATTATAAAATTTTTATAAAAATAATTTCAAATTTTGTCTTATTTTTTCCATTACATTTGTCACAATAATGTTATTTTTTACTTTAAAAACAAAGTATTACTGACTTGGTGTTTTCCTTGAAACTGTTACCAAAATATTATTTTAAACAATAATATAGTGTATTACTGTTTATTTTGTTCATTATATGGGTAACAATCAGAATGAATCAAAACTGTCATACTTTCTTCTAAGCCAAATAACTAAAATATTTTGTGAGATTTTTATCATTAAATCCATATCTTTACAAACATCTCTGTCATTTGACATAGAGAAATGGTTTTCATACCTTTCAAGAGAGAACCTAGAGCAAAAGATGTAATGTATTGTTCAAAGAGAGACCAGAATTGCATCTAAGCAAAAATATTTGGCATGTTATTGACATTTAAAAGCTTAGACACTCAAGCAAATTACTGTGACAGTCAGGTTATTATGCATTGCCAGTGCCACAAGAGATATCCATATGCGTTTGGGCTACAGACTTCATATCTAATGAACCCAGTCATATTATTTAACTCAGAAATACCAGCTGTGATCCCAGACCTTAATTCTTTTTTCTTGTATTCTTACTTCTAAGGAAATATTTTCTTTAATGTTTGAAAGAAATAACTGAAGAGTAGCTGTTGAATATTAGACAGAAAAAAATTAAGAACTAATTGTCACTTCTTAAATTCGCTTTATTTAAATAAAGAGATCATCTTGTTTTTAAATATACTGAGTTCAATTAATCTACATTGGCCTTAAGATTTGCTCAAACTCTGTGGTACGTAACCTTTAATTATTTCAGCAGATAATTGTGTATTTTAAGTTCCAGCTTTAAGTTTCAAAATGCTGGTCTAAATTCAAGAACATTATTGAGAAAAGGGTCCCAAAGGTATTAATCCCAAAAGAGCAGAATAATTTCCACATCTAATATTAAACCAGATACTATTACTGCTTTTTCTACAACCAGAAACGATTGAATACAGAAAAACAGGGTCTAAGCTTATACACTAGTATTTGATTGTCCAGAGCATCTAACTTTCATCACATTTTTGTCAGCTAGCACTCTTCCACATAGTGCACAGGTGTTGATCAGAGGCTAATGTACAAAAGATAATTTCTTTGTAGACTGTAAGAACAAAACTGCAACAAGTTTTTCTCCTTCTCCTTTCAGGGTTTCTGTCCCCTGCAGACTTCGCATTCTCAGATACTTCCAAATGACCTCATGCTACAAACTAGGACATGCAACACTTATTTTCCTGCTATGAAAACATCACTCTGATGGCTTGCAACACAGCCTTTACACTATTTCAGACATTTTCAAACAGTAGTGACTTTTGTGTTTTCTGCTTGCTTGGATCTCAGTGGAAAATATTGTTGTGGAATTGGACATATCGGGGCGGGGGGGGCGGGGGCGTGCACACGGTGAACAACACAAGGGAGGGTTAAAAGAAAAGTAACATGCAGAAAAAAAGAACATTATGTGTTATTCATTATTTCTTCAAGATAATACTAATAAGATAAGACACTTTAGTTTTTACTGGAAAACAGAAAAGCTGTCCATTTTCTTATGAAGGACCTTGCAGCTTTCTCCTACATACCACCTTTCACACTCAGCCTGGGTTGTTATCTACCTATGCCTACAAGTTTAGGGATAGCCAGCAAAATTTGCAAGAGCTACATAAATACACAATAACTGTATTGCATATGCTGAACTTGCTTTTCAAAACAGTAAATCTGCTTGGACTGATGTCATAAAAAGTATGGTTACAGTACACATTCTCACAACAAGAACTCACCATCCACATCTTGAAAGACATCTCAGAAAACAGGATGTCAGGACCTTCTAAAATGCTCCTTAACAAGTTTTTCACGCTCAACTCAAGTTGCCCCGTGCCTCTTTCTTCAGGCTTGGGGATAACCAGGAATATGTCTTCTGACAGCTGCTGTGTAGGTACAGTATGCCTCCTGTATGGCATACACCTCCCATACTGGCCTGGTGTTGCTATGCTCACCATTCACATTTAGTACAAAAGGAAAGTGAGACTTGGAAAGATCTTCCCAAAGGATATAAAATTGTGGTAGGAGTGGACCCCACTGACTCACAAAAGGTGTCTTTGAAATTCTCTGTAGTTTCGTTGGTTTCCATTTCAATTGTATTCTTGTAAAGAGATGACAAAATTTCTAAGGGAGCCTTAAGGCTCTGTAAATTTACCAAAGTGGAATAAGCTCACATGATAGGCTGTATCTAAAACATTGAACAAAATTAGACCAGGCACTTTCTCTGCTTTGAGGTTCATTGACACGGATTTGCTGTATATACACTGCTGAAGAACTGGCCCTAGGTTCCCTCTGGTTCATCTATGGTGTCTCAATGGCTCTAGGGCATAAATAGAGAACAACTTGAACTGAAGGGTAGTAAAACATCCTCTTCTTGACTCCTAGTACTGTGTGTGATACTAATGGGCTCCCCCTCCCTCTAAATCTTGGCCTCATATCAGAACTACAGCTACTCTGGGAATGTGCCATCGGCTACTTGGGAACAGAGTTAAACTGGGAAATGACTGATTAAGCGAATAAGAAAAAGAACATATGAAAAAGCCGGAAGGAGGTATTAGGAGATTTTCACTTCTGTAGGTACAGAGCAGAATAGAGCCTATAAAGTGAAAGAAACAAATCTGAAGGTATACAAAGCCTGATTTATAAAGACGCCATGATAGATTTTTTACCTGTGACCCTTTGTGCCGCTCCAGGCACACCTCACTTACAGCTGTCTTAGCAGTAGGCTGCAAGACGTCTGTAAGTTGGCTAGGCTACACCACTCAGGCTGATGCACACACCTGGACTTGTGTATTTTTCATCTGTTGTCTTTTGGTAGCATAGAGAAGTCCAGCTAAAACCGGTTTTTATTGAAGATCTCTACAGCTTGAAACTCCTTTTTATTAAAACTCCTTTTTTCTCTTTATAAAATTTTTATAGTGGAAGAATTAGGCAGAGACTCAGATTGTGCTGCTGCAACTATCCTGGATAGAATGGCTGACCTCAGCACATATCCTTCTGTGAGGTTTGCTTCTGTACAGCCCCCAGAAGAAAGTAATGCAATCCACTGAAATCAGCAGTAGCGAGGTGTTGTTTCTCTGGCACATTTTTACACAGATATGGAAGATGTGTTTGTTGAGTAGAGACCAGATATCCTTTACTGGCTGAACGCACAGCTAGCTTCATCATTACCATTTATCTGCGCTACAATATGAGAGGTGTGTCATTCTGAAACCCTGCACAAGCAGTTAGTCATTTAAATAATATTTTCTGTTTATTTGAAAGATCCAGGTCTTTTCTTTTTAAACTGTAATGAGAACAAAACACAAATGAAAATCGGCAACCTAACTCAGACTCCCTCCTTAGATGTTGTAATGTGAAACTGTTGAAACTATGACTACATGTGTTAGAGTTGTATCCTGTGTGCTGAGTTTATCTCCTACAGATGTTAATTCTTCTGGAACATCTGTATTAGATGCTTTTTATTGGTCATCACATATTGATATCTGCAAGTTCTTTTGGAAGCTGTCCTTAAAATCTATAGTCCATTTTCACAAAAGCATGTCTTTAAAAATGTCTTTTGTAAGGCCATCTAGTGTTAATATGATTATTAAACATAGGGAATAAAGACTCAGTTCTGCAGAGACTGACATGTACTAGGACAAACGGAAGAAATATACAAAACAGTAGAGTTGCTGATTACATACTTAGCCTTAGGAAGGTCAGCAGCATAAAAGCAAAACAACTTTAATTCCAGAAAATGTACCCAGCTTTATTGGCTTTGGATCGTGTAGCTAGAGGGTTTTTTTCCTATTGATTTTTGTCTCAGCTTTGACTGTGGCCTAGGAGTCAGATGGCTAACCTGCTAGGCAATGCTATAACTGCATTATGCACAATCCCATTCAGGTCTTTTCCTAGACATAAAGGCTGTTGAATATAGATCTTGTTTTCTACTCCCCTGTGCTGACTACCACAGAGCTCTGGGATGGTAGACTGTTGGCTATTTCTTGGGACAATTTCCAAATTTCAGTTTCTTTTATTAACAATTGCTACATTTCTTCCTTCCATCTGGCTCCACTGCTTAGACCCTAATGTGATCTTTATGGGTTTTGCAGCACCTAGGGCAAGACAGCTTTTCTACTTGGCAGCCAGAAAGAGCCATTGACTCTTTGCATGCCTTTACTTCTGCACGTCATATTAGTATAAGCTAGTGTAATTGACTGTAGCTGGCATATGTTGCCAATGTTGTTCAGTTGGCACAGTGACGGGACTTCCTGAAGAAAAGCGAATTTTTCCACAGTGTTTTCAAGTCTGCCCATGTAAACTTATAATTGCCGGGAACCTGTATGTTGGAGCAAGGGTCTGACCAACAGGCAAGCAGATCTCACACTGTTCTAACAGATGTAGATGAGCAGAGACTGCCAAGTGAGTGTATTTGCATCAGTTGTGCTAACTGAACGCATAATTTTCAGCTGAAAAGGCTACTTACAGTTTAGACAGCTTTAGGCTTAGAACTGGTTTATTACCTTTTAGCAGATTAAAAAAAAAAACCAAAACTCAGCACCTCTTCGAGCTAGGTGATGTCCTGAAGTGTAACAGGACATTATCATGGAAAAGTTCCTTGTGCCTTTTAAATGTGCCTTCCCTCTTTCCCCTCTTTTAATTCACCATCTGAAACTAACCAAGACAATCTTCTGCATTCCTGCCGAGCTTCATCTGACGAGGTCAGCAGTCTTGTTCTCTGCATTTTTTTCTGCACAACAGGGGTACTCACAATATAGTGCAACCCCCCGGTAAGGGTGATACTACATGGATTCTTAAAAAGAAAAGCATGTGTGCCAATTTGGCTTGAATTCTTTGAACACATTGCTGGATTGTTAATGCAGGGAAAAAGGATAGTCATATAATCTGTCTGCGTTTCACAACTGCTCCTGGTGCCACATGACACAACAGAGAGATTTCTTTACTAAGTCAGAGAGCATATTACAAAGGGTAAATGCACTGAATTGGATTAAAAGCTGGTTTGTAAAGAGGAAATGGTTTGTGCTGGAAAAGAGCGGACAATTCAGGATGACGAACAGTAATGACAGGGTTTGCTGCAGCAAAGATCAGTATTAATAACACTGACAATGATGCATATTAATAATAATATTTTGCACTTCTATAGCACTTTGTTTTTTCAAAGTACTTTACAAACATCTAATTAATCATTATCTAATTAAGAATGACTTTGAAAGGGGCTGGGGAGGCGTGTATGACAATATTTAAAATATGCCTTTGTTTGATAATGGTACAAAATAGGAGGAGGGCAGCAGTCACAAAGGCACAGAGCATACACATTCAAAATGTTTTGGATAGATGAGGTTTATGGTCTGATAATTGGCTTATGCAGTTCAGCATAGAGAAGTATAAAGTAATGAGAGAAGGGAGGATCAAAACTATCCACAGAGACTATAGCCTGAAATGAAGCACAATACAAACCAAGAATAGACTTGGACGTGATAATGGATAATGCAGTAAATCCCTCTCTACAGTATTTGGCAGAAGCAGAAAAGGCCTTGGGATTTACATTGTATATATGATCAGTGTCTTTTTCTGTTAAATAGGGCAGTAATGAGACTACATAAGGAATACTGTGTACTTCTACTCTTCTTAAGCCAAATTCCCTACTAATTTACCTGTTGCATATCTCTTTTAAAGTCATCAGAATTACAAGGGCCGTAATTTGACCTCATATTGTTACTGCTAAGGAAATTCAAGGCCAAATCAAGATGTCATTTAGTTATAGATCAAGCCCATGGGCAAACAAACAAGTCAGCATCTGCAGAAGCTTCTATCAGTGCCCCGTCCATCTACGAACACAGTGAATTGGGATCTGTTCAGAGGAGCTAAAGGGGATCTATCAGCTTACATCACTGTATCTCAATGAAATGCAGAATTTTCTCCCCTCTGTAAGATTACATTGAGGGGAAAGTGTTAGAAAGGGACATGAAAGTTGTCCAGTTTGGAGCACCAGAGTACGAGAAGGACATTGAGGTGGTGGAGCAGGTCCAGAGAAGGCTGGTGAGAGGTCTGGAAAACATGCCTTTTGAAGAGCAGCTGTGGGAATTGGGGTTGTTTAGTCTAGAGAAGAGGAGACTGAGAGGAGACCTCATTGAGCTCTACAACTACATAAAACGAGGTCATAGCAAGGCTGGAGTTGGTCTCCTCCCAAGTTACTAATAATAGGACGAGAGGAAATGGCCTCAAGATGCATCAGGGGAGGTTTAGATTACATATTAAGAAGAAATTATTTACTGAGAGAGTGGTTGGGCACTGGAACAGGCTGCCCAGGGAGGTGGTGGAGTCACCATCCCTGG
>JAVSBS010020440.1:0-28771 GCA_033124195.1 Coracias cyanogaster | reverse complement strand
ACTGGAATAGGCTGCCCAGGGAGGTGGTTGAGTCACCATCCCTGGATGTGTTTAAGGGTTGTTTAGATGTGGTGTTGGGGGATATGGTTTAGAGGAGTACTTTGTAGAGTAGAGTAGATGGTTGGACTTGATGATCCCAAGAGTCTTTTCCAGCCTGGATGAGTCTATGAAATATGTAAGAAAGTTTTAGCACAAGGCATTTGAATATTATGACAACAAAGAATATTTTCTGTACCCATAAAATATTTTACCAAGAATAAAAAATCTGAATATTCTGTTTGTCTTCAGGCTAATTAGACTTCAAGTTCATTAAAGAAATAGACAAATGCCATATCCAAGATTATTAGTTCTGAATGTAGAAAGTGTTTCCTTCTGTGCCTATGAGGTAAATTATGGAAAACACAGTTCGATTTTAGGAGGAAACTTTTCATTGCTTATTCCACCCTTAGGAACCTTTCAGCTTCTGTGATGCAGTCATTGGCACCTTGACATTTTTATTAAATAATTTACAATGTGTAGATGTTTCATCAGACTTGAACAAATAAACCTAATTCTTGATGGCATTAGCTTTACTGTGTGTCTGCCTGTGGGTGCAGTGCCTTATATCTGCCCCAGAATTTTCTACCTAACAGTATGTAAGTCTGGGAAAACACTTGAGAATGAGGAATGCTGTTAGCAGCAATTTCATATTCAAGAACTTCACTCACCACTCAAGTGACACATGTCAATAATTTTCATTCTTTGGATTTCTTAATATAGAAATAATTAGTGGTATTATAATACACTATTTGGACTGTAACTGATTATCTGTCAGATGGATTGCTGACTTAAATTTTACAACCTTCTTCCCATATGAGATTCACTTAATGATAAACCTAGTATGATTTTCTGATTCTAGACCCAACTTGGAGAAATACATAAGTACAGATTTAACTGCAAGTATGCAAATGTTTCCATAGACTCCAAGTTAAGCATCTATTTAAGTGGTCTGCTGTCTCAGAGCCTAAGTAAATCTTGATCCTTTATCTGAAATTTGCTTTTCATAAACATCTGTGAGCTTCAACTCGCACAATTGTTAAAGAATAAAAAGTTCAGCTACAAAAGTTACCAACAAAAGGATATTCTGTTTGAAATTCACCAATATGTTTGCTAATCATTTTTTCAGTATTTGCCCATGTCTGTTCAAATGTCTGGGTTTTGGCTTTTCATCTATTTCAGGAACATTTTAAGCAAGCTATGCAAAAATCTTCCTTTGTGCTAGTTTGGCATATTTCAGTAAGGTTGAAGGGTTTTATTCTTTTTTTTATGCATTCATATAGACTGTGGAAAGCTTAAATCACTTAAACTTCTTTCTAGGAGCCTCTGTTTTTCAGAGTTCATTCAGAGGTAGCTTATATTTTGGTTATGTTGTGAGCAAAGATACCTTTATTCATATAAATGCCACTGCTTTACTGGACCTGAGGAATGTTTAGCTGTTTATATTTCTTTTAACATGAGTAGCTAGAGGCTATCCATCCTAACATTACTTAACGAGCTGTTCTGTGTCTCATTTAGTAGAATACAAGCACCTTCAACATTAATTGGGGGAGAAATGGTAAGTTTATAGAAGTTTACATGACAATCACAAAGCTCAGGTTTTTTAATGTTTTTGAAACAGCTACTCGTCCCTGGCTTCAGATCAAAATGCTAACATTACATGACTGTGGCCTTCAAAAGTTGTATCATTTAATCTAAATATTCTATGAACACATAATGAACCACTGTAAAGACTTGTTGGTGATTGGCCCACCTTTCCATTTCCAGGGCTGTATCTGAGGACAGATAAAATGACCTCCTACTGGAAATGAGAAATGAAATGCAACAGAAAAACAAATTAGCAAATATGAAACATTTGTCATTGAAGGCAAAAAACCTTCCCTTTTAAAATATACAAATTGGCATAAATGACATATCTAATTTTCTTCAAATTTGATTAGAGAACTAATAAAAAACAACAGAGAAGGTCAGCAAAAGGGTTTCAAGATTCTATACGGACAGGTTAATACCCGTACTTCTTACTACTAACAATTAACCTGAGATGTGATTATTTAACTTTTCTGCTTTTTTCTCTTAATTTACAGTGCAAGGCTTTACAATCCAAGCATACTCTTAATAAAATAGACAGAATCACTAGGGTTTTCAGCTGTACAGAAGCCATGAGCCTTTAGAATTGTCCATCACATGAAATGTAAATGTTCTAGTTCTGTTACACAAAAAGAGCAAGTAAGAGAGACGTCTTTAATTTTCTTAAACAATTCATTGATTTATATTCTTCTATCATAAACTTTCTCACTCCTGTTTTCTCCAGACTAAACTAACTTCCTTTTCAATTATCCCTCTATAGAGGAAAAGTTTTTGTTACTCTCTACCTCCACATTTTTACCCTCTAATCATTTTGTAACTGGCTGTACTTTTTTTCCTGATATGACCAGGAGACCACAGTATCCAAGCTGAGGGCAAGTATGATTTATACAATGTCATAACATTATCTTCAGGACCTGTGTTCTAGGACTAGGATAGACCTAGGCCTATGGTCTATCCTAGACCTTACCATAGCACAACATGTGGTATTTTGTTTTGACTGCTCCTCCATGCAACAGAAGATCTCCCCACACTGCATGATAGCAGGAGTTTGTTAGTATAGCTTTCTCTCCTGCTCTTGCTTCAGCAGTTTCAGTCAATTACTACTCTCAGATTTCCCTTAACTCTTTGTCTTCACTGGTGAACAGTGAAAGAGGAACCATGATGGAGAAAAAGACGAGCAGCAGCCTCTGGAAACAGCTGTCACACCACCTCTTCTTGCCTCCTCGGAGCTTGGCCAACCCAGTCACTTCACCCTGGGTTTGTCCCACAACTCACCGCAGTAACTTAACTCCAGTGTCCAGGAGAGGTGCAAGCCAACTACAACATGCTCAGCAGGGAGAGGAAGAGGAAAAAAACATCTGGCTTTGAAACAGAAGGTGAAGAGAAGCAGAGGGATAGAACAATGGGGGCTTGGGAAGGTGATGGAAGTCTGACGGGCACTTGGAGAAACCGCATTAACAAGATTGTTCCAAGGCTGACTGTGAGTCACAAAGCTACAGAAATGACAGAAAGGTTTATTTGCTTGGGGAGTTGGAGTTTATTTTTAGCTCATAATTACTTCAGATTATTCTCTTTTTTTCAGTTGGAATTCAATTTACATTTGTAATACTTACACAAATACTTCTGAACTTTGAATTCTTCATTCCTCTCCAGTGCAATAATTGCATCACATTCAAGTGTTGTCATCTTACACAGTTCATTGCTTCTCTAGCTCATTAATAGCTGATACATCAAACTATGCAGAACATGGTGTTTTTCATCAGGTACCTCTATACTGAACATTAGGGTTTACCTCATCAAATGTTTTTGCTGTCTAAAAGTAGAATATGTAGTCCAAACTGGTCACCAAGGCTCCCTTGAGAGAAAGGGTCACCATGAAGCACTTCCACAAGGTGAGCAATCTCTTCTAGGATAAAATGATTCTCCCCTTGTTTTCTGTCTCTTTAGCAGTTTCTGGTACATAAGTGCAATTCACCTCTAATATATCAGGGCTACTTAATTTCCTTGAAAGCCTCCTTCAAGGGGTTTCATAAAAGGCTGTTGAAATTCCAAATTAGTTATAATAACTGCCTTCTTGTACCTACAATTCAGTCCAAATACTCAGAAGTTAGAGCTGTGTGATTTTCTTTTATGGCAGCCATATTTTTTCAGCTTTACCATTCCATACTGATCCAGGTGTTCTGTAAACAAAATGTATCTTCATTTATAATTCAAATCTTTTTTCCACACTGAAGCAAATCTGAAACCTACATTTTCTAGCACTTGTTCTAAAGCTGATTATACTTTCTGCCATCAAACTCCTCTGGTGGGGTTGATTAATTTAATGATGGATTACGTCTATTTTGACAGCATTTTCTTTAAATTCCTTCAGCATGTCATCCAGTCTTGATACCTTGTCACCATCCAGCACCTCTCCAGAACTTTAAATACTGCTACCACTTCCTTGTGTTGACTCCAAAAGTTATTTTAGGATACATATTTTTCTATCATGCTTAGCAAGAAAGACAGTCTGAAATAAATGTAATTATTTTTTGACACTACTAACATATTTAAGCACGTTAATCTATGATAGTGGATTTCAGGAGGAGGAAAAAAAGCAAGAATCCAGATCCATTCCTCTTGAGAATGTGAAGATATACTGGAACTGTTAAACCATATTTATGTCAGTGAAGGAAACAGAGCCAGAGAGTTGAAATCAGCTAAGATCATCCTCCCCCCTACTTGGATGTAGAACACAAATGGTACTCAGGGGTTCAAAAGCGTAACAACTACTTTGTGGTTTGTGGGTTGGTTTGGGGTTTTTTTTCAGTTTTAAAGTTCATGAAATAACACATGGTCTGTGTAGCTGCCCAGGGTGCTTGTGTGCCCTGTGATGCAGTACAGAAACATTCCGAGGTGCTTGCATGTGTGAAGGTTGTGGAGACAGAGTTTAAAGGCAAAGTGTCAAAATGGGATGCTCAGATAGTTGGAACAGGCTATTATTTATGAAGGAGAACAGTGTATCAGGAGCTGGAAAATAAGAGCAGCCTAAGAGTATGCTTAATTCACTAATTTCTAATTGAGAAAAGAAGTACAAAGAACCAAAATCCAGCTTTTTTTGACAGATATTGAAGGGGAATATGGGGGATTTCTTCATGTCATTACCACAAGGCATCCATTTAATTCAAGACTGTGAAAGAAGAATCTCCCATGTTGTAATTTACTGTAATTTTTCCCACTGTAGCCCTAATTCACGTTCCTACTGTTCCCTTTTCACTTTTCATTGTATTTCCTTCACTCATTTTACTAGTAGAGCAACCTTGGATTTCAAAAAGAGGAACAGCTCTGCTTCAAAATAGAAACTAACAGTTCAATGTGATGCCTACAATTTAAGATTCATGAGATACAAGATCATGTATGCATTTAATATTTTAATAATGAAAGCAAAATACTGCAAACCAACTTCCTTCACATTTTTCTAATGCTTGCTCAATTAGCCTCACTGATTTAGAATTGAATGACCAAAAGAAACATCTCTCATTTTATGCGAGGCCAAAATACAATCTCTCCACCATTAGACTAAATTGAAAGTTACTACAGCAATCCCAAGAAGTTAAGTAGACTTGAAAAGAAAATACAGTATAACTTAAGTTTTATAAACCATCATCAGGCTTTTTTCTTTCCCTTCTTCTTTTTTAAACCTCACAATAAAGAAGATCCTCTAACTACAGAAAGAGATTTATCACAGATGACGGAACTATGAAAGGCGATCATAATTTCTGACACTTCATTCCTGCTCCTAGCATAAAATTTCCAGACAAGTTTTGTAATGGCCTACTAGGTACCAGTTGTGCAGCTCCAGGTAGTGTCACAATTCAGGCCCACAATGTACTGATAGCTTTCCACCAAGAGCTACAACATTACTTGGGTGACTTGCTGTGATTTGCAGTCTGCCATTGCTGCATGTGTTTTTGCAATAATGCTTCATAAATACATTGCTGCCTCAGTATCTGATAACTGAACCATTCCCCATAGGTGCATTATGGAAAATATTTCATGTTTAAATTATTGTGAAATAATTATTGTCCCTTCTTATCTCCCAGATACATTATCCCCACAAATACTCTAAATGTTGTAGTGGAAGGTTTATCTGTTTTAATTAGCATGTATGGAGGGATGAAAACCTGCATAAGTGCATTTTGTTCCTCCTGAGCATTTAATTCACTATGTGTCCACTGAACAAAAAAAAAAAAAAAAACAAAAAACATTATCCTGGAAGTTATCAGAATAGTGATCAATTCACATTTTTAAACATTAAAACTAGGGGTGGGAAAAACTGATTGGCTGAGGCAATGTTTAGTAGGAAACAGAACTTTATATCTGCAGTTTGGGGATTCAAACCCAGTTTGTTACTGGCATCTAAAAGGTTTATCAGAATCACAGCTTTCAAGACCAAGAAATACCTTTTGATCAAATATCCTGACTTTACATAAAAATTACCTCTTTATCCCTTCACTATGAATACCTTTTGTTTGATCAAATTGTATGCCTCAGAAATGCATGAAAACATCCAATGGATCAGAGATGCAGAGAACCCAGCCTTGCCAGAAATTTACTTCAGTCAAGAACAGCTACCTCTCTTTTTAATTTTTTTTTTTTTTGTAAAGAACAATTGTGCCTGTAATATAAGGCATTCTCCTTATATTTCTCCTTATGTTTCTGGATTTGCATGGTACAATACACTTCATAAACTAGACCAGATGCTTTTTCATCTCATTTTTCTGGGTCTGTTCTAGGTTGTCTTAGTTTTTCAACATTCTCGTAAAAGCAGAGATGTCTACTGCACATACTGTTCCAATATTAGACTTTGCAGTTCAAATACCCCTCCCCACTCCCAATCTTTTCATTATTTATGTTCAAAGAGTTGTACTACTCATTTATACAACAGAATGTTGTTAAGTGCTTGTGTTGACTTCTTTACTTCACCGTTTTCTTCTCGGTATAACTTTTTCAGGACATACAGGTTAGCTATGGTCAATACTCTAAGAATGAGTTCTAACTTATCTTGCATCCATCCAAGAGTACGACACCTAGCCAGTACAACTAGTTTTCTGATTTTTCTAATCTGTAGGCAACTAAATTCATCAGAGCTCTCCCTGACTGGCTTGGAAGGCCCCGGGTAATGAACATTTTTCACCTACGCACTCTCAGAAGTGCTTGTTCATTGGAGATGAACACGGCACCCACCTGTCTCACAACTAATTTGGGTAGGTGGTGAAAGCGTTACCTCAAGTTTAGGAACAGATACATGCATTCACTGTTCCAATACAGTATATTCACAACAATATGTCATCATTTGCTTAGTTTTCCTATAGCATTTTGCCTAATCAGTTGTCTCCATGTCATATTTTTTAATTTAATGGTCCTCCACCTTAAATATAGATTAAAAATTTATAATAATTCATATTTTTGCAGTATTACTGATTGATAATGGTATAGGCCTATATTTATCACTTGTATTGCACTAATGCGTCGCCTCAGGGCCAGGAATCAGGGCCCTTCTGAGCTGGATGCCTGCCATATGTTTAATAAAAAATGTAATTCCCTATTCCAGAGAGACTACTTTCTAAACATAGAGTTGGATAGAACAGGTGGAAAAAAAACAGTAGACAAGGCAATAGTGAAACAATCATTTTTCATCTTGCAAAATTGTAACTGTTATACTACACAGCAATTTAAATCTGTTTTCCCAAGTAGCAAAGGCAATCTATTTTCTAGTTTCAATAACTATCTCTTTTCCTGTTAGTTAAAAATATTTATATCAATCTTATTTCATTTGATTTAATCGTTTTTAAATCACTTTCACTGAAGTATAAAAAGCTGTTCCACTCCTTTGTTTAAATATGAAACAGCAATAATCACTCTTTGGTATTATTCTAATTAGCTAGATCTTCTCATGGAGGATAACAAATGCATACTAACTTAGGACAATTGGAAAGATGCTAATAAATGCAGCATCATAGTTCCTTACAGAATGAAAAACCAGCTCCAATATGTAACCAGGCAGTTTGCAAAGAAAATTACCACATTTCAGGAGCTAGAACTTAAAGCTCTCATTGCGATGATCCCAGGAGACAAGGACTTATTATGCTTAACAGTCAGTATTCATACAGTTACATTTTGGTCCCTTCAGAGAAAATGAAAGTTATCAATATTAAAAAAAAAAAAAAAAAGGCAATGCTGTTGAATCAGGAAATTTGTAGCGACTAATTCATAGCCAGGAAAATTCAGCAAAAATCCTTGAACTTTCAGGGAACTGCAGTATCTTCTGTCAGTGTTTGTAACTTATCTGACACTGAGTGTAAGATAAGCTAGTAAAAAGTCTGGAAATGAGCAGGAAAAACACACATCAGTTGATGGGAGGGTAAACTCTTTTGTTTTGCTCATTTGCTTTTTCCTGAGATCAGTTTTATTTCAAACAAACTCTAATGCTGAGGACATCCTAAGGAGGAGAACACTGGTGACATGCAGTCTTGTAGGGGCTTACTTGTCCCTTCCGTGCCTACTTTGAGACACTGTACAAAAACCAGCAGGAACTTTGCCCTATCCTTGACAAACCAGTAAGGATCCAGCCCACAGAATCCAGTAGAAATTGTTCTGCAGGCTTCAATATTCCTAGGATCAGACCACAAGTATTAATCCAGCTAAAGCTATTTTTTAAAACATGAAAGTTTAAATTATTCTGTTCATAAGTGAATCTAAAGAACCCTATCCCATCAAAAGATACCTGCTAAACTCATCATGAATCCCTCTTTCACTAGTCCTATCCAAAGGGTAAGGACAACAGTTCTGTCAGGTTTTAAAATTAAGCCTTTGGGACCAAACTTTGCTGTCTTTCTCCGTGGGAAATCCCCATGGCTTTCAGTCCATCATCATGTCCAATACCCAAGACAAGCAATTAAGAACACAAAACAGTTTAAAACTCAGGCACAAGTTATAAAACTGCAGTGTACCTTTGAGATCGAGGCAAAATATTTGCTATTGTAACTTTCTCATCTTGCTAAAATATTTGTTATCTCGGAGGTGGAATTTTTGAGATCCACACTAAATAGTATCTAATAAGGTAGTCTCACTGGTGTCAAGCTGGCACCACAATAACAAGTGCATTAATACTCTGGGAATCCAGAATAGGACTATAATGAACATGTAGTCTCAGAACACAACAAAACTAAGAGCTCCAGGTGGTGCTAAGAAATAAGTATTTATGTTACAAATATAAGGCCTAATCCCATTGTCTTACTTCAGGTTTAAAAAAAAAAAAATCAGAGATTTTTTGATGTAATACAAAACATTTCCTAATCATAGTGGTATTTTTAGTTGCAAAAATAATATAATCCTTATTTTTCATTACCCTCTTATAAATAACAGGGTTCTTGATTTAGCAATCCTTTCTTACACTAGGGGGTTGCCTACAAAAAGAATCCCAGTTATTTCAGTAAGGAGGTTTGTGGATATATGAACTTGTTAAAAGTAAGCCTTATAGAATGGGGGCCCATTTTAATTGAAATCCCTACTAACCAAATAGTGCAAGGGCAGATCTGAATTGTAGAGAAGATGGGAAGTGAGGCAGCCCTAATTTTGCGTGCAGCATAGCATCTGAGGTGTCCAAAGCAATCACTGCTATTTTTTTGCTTAAAAGCACCAGAAAAACTGCTTTTGGAAATGGAACATGCAAATTTAAGGAAGTGACTTACCTATTTATTTGCATCACTGGTTAAAAAGCAGTTTTCCCTGCAGGCTATAAAACCATACATTTGCATCTTGCCTAAGATCCCACCACTTTCCACCCCCTGACAAATCATCTTGAAAGAGGGTGCCCTTGAGTGTCAGAGCAAGGTAGTCTTCCTCATCTTGTGTCTCATCTATGGGGAAGGGAAGGAAGAGACACATGCAGAAGTTAAAGACAGTGTAGAAATTAAAAAAAAAAAAAGAAAGAAAGAAAGAGTTCTGGAGTGGCCTCTAGTGTACTTCCTCTCCTTCATTTTGTACCAGCACCGATCAATGGACTCATTGCCTGCTGTAATTCCCTGCAGTCATTACTTTACAGGTGAGTAATTTATGGCTTTGTAAAGGGCTCTGGGATGTTTGATTATGTCAAAGGTGTTATTGAAGTTCAGATTGTAGTTGTATACTAAATAGGATGAGATTACCACTGGGATTTACATCATTACTTTTGCTAATTATTCACAACATGGTGCCAATCACACTGTAGGTGTACTTGCAGCAAAAGAAGACACAGTTCTCTGTATGTCAACATGAACCCTATTAGATGATAAGCTATTCAAAGCAGTGCATGGCATTGACCTACAGTGGCAGAACCAATGTTGGGCAGGACAAGGAAATCCATCATCAAAGACATTAAACAGAGATCTCAAGTGGAAGGATTAATTTTCAGCGTGCAAATTTCTCAGTCCTCATCTGACCTAAGTTCCCTATCTCATGACAGCATGGGGTAAAGAATAGGACAGACTATTTCAGAGCCAGAGCATCAAAGGGTGGCTAGAGTATGACTTAAAAAATACTGTGTAAGTGTCTACCTATGGGAACAAGTACAGTAGTTGTGGGTGTAAGTCTCTGATTTAAGAAGAAGGGCAGAAATTTCAGTGCCTCCTGGCTGAAATGGCAAGAAAAAGAAAATGAGATATGATTATTCCCCACAGGACTCAAGTTCTTATCCCTGCAGAGTCTTCAGCCAGAGTGAGAAAGCTCATACCACACGGTAATAGTTTTCCAATGTATCTGTAAGCGGGCTGGGTCCCCGGGGATTACAAGTGCAACAGCATCCTTAGATCTAGCCCCAGTGACAGAGACAGGAGAAAGCAGTAAAATTTTCTTTTCAGTGGCAGATACTACAATGATGATATAAGGACTCCTTTCCCTCAGAGCTCACATTAGCATTTCCTCTCAGTCCTGAGAGTAAATCATGCCATTTAGTCACAGTCTGTAGCAAGACACAAACATCCCCTTTCTGAGCTCTCACACCCTCACCTTCACCTTTCCTGTCTGATGAGAGCACCACAACTTTGTTAAGTCAGTCACAAGATCCGACTCACTCTTTTCAGTTGTCCTTCCTGTCTTCTACTAGGCCCACACAATTCCACTTTTAGGAAGTTTCTATTTCTATTTCAGTGGAGGGACATAGTACAGCTAACTATTCAGAGGGACCCTCAGCAATAGTGCCGTCACAGGGGACAGATTCACAAAGTGACTTGAGCATTATCACATCCACACTGCATTATTTAATAGTCAGGCATTGTGTTCCTAGCCTCACCAGAGCTTGAGAAAAGTCTTAATCTTCCCTTTCATTATTTAGCAAATAGTCATTTGAAATTTGGTAGCACATGATTCACAGAAAACAAATCCCTCCAGTGTGTGTCAGGGCAGGGGGGAAGGAATTCTACTGTGTTTATTCTGCATATTGCCTAGCCTCTACTTTCAGATGTGAGAACAGGTATTGAGGGATTAGTTACTGGATTCAGAAGAATTATTATTTCAACTTTCTGACTGAAATACAGGAAAATCTTCTAACTTACTAAAAGTTAGAGGATAATGTTGAATGTATAAGGCAGGACTTCTGTGCCAAAATGTAAGTGTAGTGGGGGGTATTGGAGATTGCATTACAGTCTCCATGAAGAATCAAGTGGGAAAGATTTGAATGGAACACATTAGACTTTTGATAATATTTTCCAGTGATAAATCTTCCTTACTTTCCCAACAATCCACGCCCTCCTGCACATTGCCCAGAATACCTGAATTTCTGTCCTGCAATTAGGGAACTGCAATTGTGGAATTCCAGGCTGGAATGTGAAATGCCTTGACAATGTCCTTGGGTGGTCAAGAACCCACAAGTAAAGCATGAAAAAACAAATGTGACATGTATGATGAATGTGTTTTTAAGACATGCTGCAGGTCAACATCAAAGCAATTCAGAGACAGAGAAAAGCATTCTGTTGTTTTCTCAGGAAAGACAACACATTGACTGGTTATGTTTGTCTTGGCTGTCAGATCTGAATACTGATTATTTGACTAATAAATATCAGCCTATTTGAGAAAGAACATGTCCATTGCTAGAAATTACAACTGGATGCACTAATCAATCAAAAGACTGACACTCCTTCCAGAGTTTAGCCAAGGGAAAATCATAGGTAAAATAAGACATGAACAAGAGAAGCAGATCAAGGAGCCATCAGGACACAGGAAAAAGCAAAGGAGCAGAAACATATTTTCAAGAAGAACAAATCCATACCTATCAGACAGGTTCTGAACAATACCTGGGTCCACTTTCAAGAAAGCACTGTGATAAGAAAGGTAGAGCTTGGGAAAGGAAAATGATGAATGAGCAGACAGTAGTCAAAATAAACAGTGATTTCAAAAATTATACTTTATTATTAAACCTTACAAAATCAATGAGTCCATTTTCTTCCAGGGCCATTTGTCCCTAAATTGGTTAATTTTTTTTCAGAATCAAGGATCTCAAAATGATTATGTTTAAAAAACTTCAACATTCAGGGATTCAAAATTCATCCAAGAGGCCTCAAGAAGTAGAACTGATGAAATATGTAGAAGAATGAAGCCTCCCAGGAGGGCTGGCTATAGATATAACAGGGAAGGAAAATGCAGAAAGGTCAGAAGTGCACAGCAGCCTGTTGAACTATCACCACCAAAGTTGTGTAAATAGTGTAGACTGGGTTAACTGATCAAAAAGAAATCAAAACCAAACAACTTCAGAATAAAACTCTTGCTAGAAAAATGTGTTCTTCCTCCTCTACCATGATCATTACTATTTCTGTATCTACTGAAGCTGAAATTTTTTTTGTTATTGAAATGATTTATCACAGAAAAGCTGAATTAAAAAAAAAAACCAACCGAAAGGAAAATTATATGAAAACACATAATCCAAAGACTCAGTAACTAAATCCTAGAGTTGGCCAAAGGTACAATATTACATTGTTATTTCCCAAGTACTGGTGGTAACAATTTATGGGGTTTTGTTCAATTAAACAGAAATAACAGCAAATTAGCAGTATCTGCAAGAGGATCGAATATCAGAGATTCATCTCTTCCTTTATTAGCCAGATAGGGACTATGTCTACACAGCATTTTCCTGGCAAAAAACACCATATTTTACCTATCCCCTGAGCTAGCTCCAATTTGGGAGCCAGAAGGCATATTTATCACCCAGTCGAGCCTGAGATAATGTACGCTGCCTCCCTGCAGGCCTTATCAGCCTGAACACATCCCACCTCAGCCATGGCTGCACCACTGCATCCAGCTACCTCCAAGCACAAGCAGAAACCATCCATGTGCTCCTGCAAAATTCTCACAGAGGCATTTACTGAGACCCTTGTACAGAAAGATAACAAGCAGTAGGTAACTAACAGCAGCATTGCTGAAGGAAAAAGTTTGGCCAGCTGGCGTAGCACTAGCATCTATAAACATTTTCTAGCTGGCCCTTCAGTGCTGGTACAGATCTGACAGAGGCAGGGAGGAATGATAGGGGAGCCGAAAAAGCAAGACCGCAATTTTGATACCATTGCGTATAAGAGAGTGCCATGACTGGAAACATTATAGCGCTCTCAAATGCTGAAAATAACAGGCTGAAAGGATCTGTAGCTCCAGTGATTCATCTCAGCATCATTCTCTGCTCTGCTTTAACCAGGTGGACAGCACAGAGAGGTTGCAACATGGCAAACATGGTAAAAATACTGACGTATTCCAGCCAGCCTCACACAGCTGTACTTATCAAGGATCGATGTTTCATAGTCAAAAGATTATGCCAGTTTTGGAAGGCTCAGTAACAGCTAGGAAAGAGATGGAGGTAACTGTGAATCATTGTTCATTCAATGTCAGAAAACCTTGAATGATCATGGATTAGCAGAGACAAGTCACTGAGGCTGCACACAGCCTCCCTACACTCCTCTTTTGAGGAGGTAGAGCAAAAGCCTGCTTTATGATGGGTGACTTTAACTTAAGGGATATTTTCTGGACAACTGGTTAAATTTGTTATTAAAAACAAAAGGTTGGCATTATATGACATCGCACAGGTGTCTAAAACTCAGTGGCATTAACTTTAACCTAGGTACCTCAGGGGAGAAATAAGCAGTTCCAGTGGGCAGTACATCCCATCCTAAAATAGATATTTAAGATAAATCAACTGAATCACTTCCTTGAAGTGCTTACTTATCTTTGTAAAAAATCTTAGAGTGGCCAGTAGTTAGTTGAAATTTAGAAGTCTAATTCTGGGAAATCTAAAAGAAGGAGAGATGAACCCCACTAAAGGTTCCTTAAAATGATTATGCAGGTCAAGAAAGTTTCTTTCTTACAACAAGAAGTCTCCTGGTTCAAAATTAGATTTGAAGTGACAATAAATTATATGTAGCATGGGTAAATGGGAAATAAATGAATGGCGTACAATTTAAAACATATGCAACTCTTGAGAAAGTTAGTTGAGTGAATTTAATATTAGAAATAACTAGGACTTCAGGAAATGAGAATCATGTATTAGGAATATATGTATTAGGAAGAAGGGTCATCTTAGGTCAGTTGTAATTCTTGTTTAGGGAGAAGTAGATGGAATAATTCTAAACAGTGATACAGAGAAGGGAAACATTTGCTATAAATATGTCTTCACATCTGAAACCAAGAAGTGTTATACACCCTTTCCATCTAAACACCACCTCTATCAAAAGAATAGCATGAGAGAACATCTGCTAAAAATAAAAGTTTTTAGATTAACTCGTAACTTAGATCCAAACTTTTTTTTTTTAAATGTCTGAAGAATACTTTTAGTAACTTTTTAAATTTTATTTTTAAAGAGATCTTAGAAAACTGGGACATCGAAATGGCTTGGAAATCTGCCAAAGTAATTCCAATATTTAATAAGGGTAAGAGATAATGTAGGAGCCAAAGAAAAATTACTCTGATGTGTATTCCAGAAAAAATAATGGAACAGTTAAATCAGGATTCTATCAACAAACACTGGCTAAAGATATAATTAATGCCAGTCAACACAGCTTTGTAGAAAGTAAATCTCCTCAAACAAACCTATTGGTTTTTTATGACAGGATTACAGGTCCTATTGATAAAGGTGACCATGTAGGCACAGAAATCTTCATTTTTAACACGGCATTTGACTTAGTGCCACAAAACACTTCAGTTTAAAAACAAACTTGAAATATGCAGAATTAACAGAGAGTACATTAGATACAATAAAAAATATCTCACAGAGTTCAGGAAGTAGTAATTAAGAATTCAGTGAGCACACCTGCTTCTACAAAGTTCCCCTAAATAGTCATTGCTCCTTATATATAAGGAGCAATGAACTAGAAAGAACATATGCACAAAACAGAACAGGGCAGTAAATAACAAAGATGAGGCTGTGCTGCAGAAATATCTGAAATGTCTGCTAAAACAATTAAATTCCTACAAAATAAATTTAAGGACATCTAAATGCAGAACAATACATCTGGGGACCAGGAATGTAAATTATAGAAAGAAACGCTGTCTCCTAGAAAGCAGTAGCTCAGAAAAGGACTAGAGAGTCATTGGAGATAATCACCTCAAAATGATCTCTCAAAGCAGTGCTTTGGCTAAATGGCTAATATGATCCTTGGCTTTATGAAGGGTGATTATCAAATAGTAGTAGGGAAGTGTTATTGCTGCTTTACTTTCCTTTGATAAAACTTCATCAACAATGAGACAGCTCATTCTGGGGCCAGAGCTTCCAGAAAAGCATGGAAATCACAGAGAAATTAAAAACAAAACAACCAACCAACAACAAAAAGAAACCAAACAGGTCAGGGACTAGAAAACAAACCTAAAGTGAGGCTTAAAGAGCTCAATTTATCAAAGAAGGTTGAAAGCTGACTTGACCCATGCATATAGATCCTCACACATGAAAAACCCATCCAGCAGGATGGTTTTCAAACCTGCTGACAAAATTATCATTAGACATAATGACTGGAAGGTGGAGTTAAAAAACTTAGCCTTGAAATAAGATACAGTATAGAAAATGAAATTTTATGAGGAGAAGTGGCATTAGTCTGAGTTGTTAGGGTGGGTTCAGATAGCTTTCTGAAATAGGTGTATAATTGGGCTTTTCAGAGAAATTAGATCACCAGTGTGGGGAAGGGTTTAGATTAGACAGTCGTAAGCCACCCTTCTAGCCTCAAAATCTCTCAAACTATGAATATCTTCTTCTTTACCTTCAATATGTATGTGTCACAGGATTACCAGAATTGCCAGCATTATGTGGGATAATCATTACATGGGTAGATATGCACGTAGAAAATGACTGTATTCAAATATCATACCTCAGGGTTTCAGCCAGCTGCCAATGGGATAGAAAGAGGTTTATTTAAGTAATGCTACACTCTTAGATGTAATCTGTTTGCACTGAGTGGAAGGGGAATTTTTATTTTGTCTGTGTTTTTAACAGCAAAACCATTACCTTTCTTTATACAGCTCGATGGACTACAAGTTACAAATTTTCTTTACTCTTCTGCTTATCTTATAGGGCATTCAGCTCTTCCTGAAAGTCATAGTGCTTTTCAATCATGAGGTAAATGTCTATGTTTTCTTTACGTTTAACAAGCATAACTGTGCTAAGGTGTCCTTCTCTCACTTGCAGCATAATCATCTGCCTTTATTATCCAAGAACAATGAACACAGATGTTGTGTTGCAAAACCTATAGTTTAGTCCATCCCCAAGTAGAAATAAAAGTATAATAAATTTATTTATCTGAAATTCTGGAAAGGAAAAATTGCCTTAAGGTCTCAGAGTAGGAATTTTCTCTTTGTATCCATCACCACTATAGAGGACATCCAGGCTGAACGGGACTCCAACAGGAATCTCTGCTGTTTGCAGACTGTGCCTACATAGACACCTGTGTAGAAACATTGCTTTCCATGTGCTAGCACAGGTGCCTTGTGGTTGGAATACCATTTGCATTAGCAGAAAAGAGATGCCACCCGTCATCTCTCAGTTAGCTCTGCAAGACTAATAGGCAATACAACTTTTTTTTAAACACTAGTAAGCAGACATGACTCTAAATACACACAGCAGGCAGAAACATTGGGTAGGAAGGTACCATTTTCAGCCATTCTTCAGTGAAACACCATCTGTTACAACATATGCAAGTGCAGTTACATATCTGGTTATAGGAGGTGAGAAGGGTAATTTTCTACCTGAGAAGCATGATTTCTATCTGATCATGTCCTTTCACCGAGCCTCAGCCATTAACATCAGAGACAATCTACTGACAAAGGAAAATAAATGTCACCATTTTTCTGTCTCCCCCTAATGGAAAAGGAGACTCAAAGCCCTTGCTCTGGACTGGAATAATGGCACAAGTCATTCCTATATGTGGAACAGAAAGGTTCATTTCAAAAGTCCCTACTAACTGGAAGGATTTGAGAGTAGGAGAAATTCAAACTGAGACTAGAACCAGCAAAAAGAAAATTAATATATAGACTTTACACATAAAAATTTGATGAGCCTGAGCTTCCAGTTTCCTTTATTTGAATATTTTGGCAGATACATTATTAACGTTAACCTTATTTTCCTAGCTGAAAAATTAACATAAACAGAAACACAAAAATTATGATGTGCCAAAAGAAAAAAAAAAAGTTATGGCTTGGAGACCCTTTCTTTGTATGGAAATACAATATCTTAATTTAATTCAAAAAGCTAGTTTTCTGCAGCCTGACAAATCTCCTCCAAAAATTATTTCCTCACTGATTACAGAAGCAGACAATTGGTGCCCAAACAATCAAAGAAGGTTGTATTGTCAGCATGTTAATCATAGTGTTTCTTAGCAACCATATTTTATTTACAAGTAACAATACTTCTTCAGAAGCCTGTCACATTTAATGACAAGTAGCTGTGGGGGAAGGGCTGGCAAATGTATGTGCAGCTCACACTTTTGATGATAAGCAGTTTGTGAAGAGCATTCCTTTTGCTGACAACCAGGCATTGATGGTAGTAGAAAGAGAAACCTCTGAGAAGTGAAGCTGTGGGGCAACGGTTTCACAAAACAGGGGCTTGCCTTGATAGTCTTCTGCATCCACACAGGTTTGTGCTGTTGCCCATGTGAGTCACTAGGTACCTCTCCCTTAGTGTCCTTGGTGCGGTGAATTTTATAGCCAATGAGTTTGAGATGACAAAGTTCTTGCTTCCTTGCCCATGGAGCTCCTAAAGGACCAGGCTTTGCTCCAGGTACTTTCTTCTCAGCAGCAGCCAGGGTCACAGCTTTACGTCTTCCATGCTCTCACATGAATGCCAGTGGCAACCATCAGTGCTCACATCTATCACCCTGTTAAATATAAAAGACAGTCTGAAAAAGTCTATTTGACTCTGAATCAATTTTGTTCTGCAGTTGTTAAACAATGCCTACTTGTTATCCTCATGGTAAATACCAATTTGTTGGTGTGCTCTGAGAGATGATTTCTAGATAGAAGATGCAATGGTCAGAGAGAGAGAAAGAGACATAAAACATTTGTTCCTCACTGTAAAAACAGCTTGCAGCAAAATTGTACTCTGGATGGGATAGTAGAGATATCAAAGGACTCCTTTCAACTTTTTTTATGATCAGCCATAGTGACAAGAAGGGCTGCATCACCCAGTAAAAGTTGCCTTTCCTGGGTAACTCTCAACATTTACATACACATGAACACGCACACACACAAACTTTTTTTCTCCTTGCTGTGGCTCTAAGACCACCTCAATAATCATCTCATGTTGATCTATTACAATATCCTGTCTCTATTCAGGACTATCAAAAGATGCTTCAGAGGAAGCTTTAAGAAAAGATAAAAATAATCTGCCTCCATAAAGATCTCATCCTAATACTCTGGAGTTAGAGTTAGCCTGAAGTTCTTAAACATGGGTTTTCATATTCCTTCCAGAAATGTTGTATTCTAGACTTCCTTGTTGTCTATTACATTGCCCAGCCCTTTTAAAGTTCTGCTGTGTTCCAGGAGTTCCATACTCCTGAGTTGTTTAGCCCTTCCCTTTTTTTATCCATTTTGAAAGAATCACTTTTACATTGCAACAAGTATCTAATTCCTGAGATAGGAAGAAGAAGTAGGCTGAAGAATTACATGATAGTGTGTAGCAGAAATACATCTGTGGACTATCTGAAATACTTTAGTTTGAAGATCTTACATATGATAGACATGGCAGAAGGACAGCCTCGACAACACCACAAGAGTCTTATAGACAGGGTTGAACACCAGAGCTGAATTGGAGTCCTAATAGTTCTTCTGATCACAAAAATCCTTTACAGACTTTCACATATCGCTGTTAATAAAAAGAAGTTTGGGAGAAGGGAAGAGCAGGTTCATTTGGGGATATTTTGTTGTGTGAATTTGCCCTTTTTTTCAGTTATTCTCTCCTTTCATGATAGAATAGAAATAGAAGTAGGAAGAACATTTAAAGATGGTTCCAAATTAAAACAATAGATCATAAATCTAGGAACTCTGTCTCATCCTTAAAAGAATTTCTAAAATGACAAACTGCTAGTTCAAACCCACATAAAATCTTTGTGGTTTAGGCCTGCCCTAATTAACACACTACACATACTTCTAAGCTTTCAGCAACTGCTGGAAAAGGAAAGACATTCCATGTGAAGCATAAGCACATATAAAATTGTCCATGACCCCTTGCCCTGCTTGAATTAGTAAGCACTAATTACAAAAAAAAAGGTGTGGTATGTAAACCAGTTCAGAGAATTCACTCTTGCAAACAAACTTATGGAGACTATCCCTATAGAAAGACTTCAGAATTATGTCAGATGATCTCTTTCATTACCCAGAAAGCTGTGGCATCAGCAGTGAAGGACAGGGCAGACAATGACAAAAGATTTCTGAGGAAACTAAAAGACATTCTTTAACCTCAGACATGTCATGGAGCCTCTCATCTCTTCACTCCTTCCCCAGCCAATTTGAAGCTCTTTGTGGCTCCACATAGTGAAACAGACATCTGTGTTCATGATACTCCCCTATCCACTGCGAAAAAATGCCAAATCATAGCTGCAGATCCTGTGCAATTTTTAAAGAATGCAGCTAGACAGCTATAGTGAAATGACAAAAAGAAAAGAAACCAGACAAACCAAAACACCATTTCAAAGCACTGATAGTGAGTGTGATTGCCAATGAAATTCAAAAAAGCATATTGAACAAACCTGACTGTGGAATGTTTTCATTAAATGGAAAGCATCAGGAAGCTTTGAAGTCTTCTAAGCATACAGCAAAATCAGTTATTTACTATTGCAGCATCAAAAGAAAGATCCACCAATACACTGAACAGGCATCAGGAGGAAAGACTGTCACAGTCTTTGCAGTTTGCTTGTTTTTCTTAAAAATCTGTCCTAGAGGAAGATTCATGACTTTTTATGCTACCACAGTCCTCATGTTTATTCCTAATATTTTCACTTTGAAGATCACTTGGGAACAGGAGTTCTTACATTGACTGCAGTCACAGATGAGGTTAATATCTTCCTCTTTTTACAGAAATGTTAGGGACAACTTGGCCACAAATGACAAGAAGCCTAACAAATATTTTTCTGGCATTTCACTGCACATTGACTTTTTAAAATATCAGCTCTGATTTGAACATAAACAACAGCTTAAAAAAAATAATTTATCCTCTTAAAGACCATTAAATATTTCTGGAGAAGAATCTATTCTGCAGAAGTCTCAAGTGTTTGAAGTCACTGTAATTTAGTAGAAGTCAGTCATTCAACCTTTGGGAGAGTCAGAACATTTATATGGGTGACAGCATAAATTATTTTCTTCATTAACCACGGACCACAACAAATACAGAATCAGAGAATTGTTTCAGTTGGAAAAGACCTTTAAGATCATCGAGTGCAACTGTTAACCTGAAAATGCCAAGCCCACAAGTAAACCATGACCCAAAGTGCCACATCTGCTTGTCTTTTAAATACGTCCAGGGGTGGTGACACAACCACTTCCTTAGGCAGCCTGTATCAATGCTGTAGTCAATACCCTTTCTGTGAATAAATTTATCTTAACATCCAGTCTAAACATTCCCTGGCGCAAGGCCGTTTCCTCTTGTCTTATTGCTAACTACTTGGGAGAAGAGACCAAACCCCACCTTCCTACAATCTCCTTTTAGGTAAGTTGTAGAGAGTGATAAAGTCTCCCCCAAGCCTCCTTTTCTCCAGGCTAAACAACCCCAGTTCCCTCAGCCGCTCCTGATAAGAGTTGCTCTCTAGACCTTTCACCAACTTCATTGCTCTTCTTTGGACACACTCCAGTACTTCAATGTCCTTCTCGTAGTGAAAGGCCCAAAACTAAACATAGTGTCCAAGGTGCGGCCTCACCAGTGCCAAGTACAGGGGGACTTTCTATCTCATGCCCTAGTCCTGCTGGGCACACGATTTTTGATACAAGCCAGGATACTCTTGGCCTTCTTGGCCACCTGGGCACACTGATTACTCATATTCCGATGGCTATCAACCAACACCCCCAGGTCTGTTTCCACCAGGCACCTTCCAGCCACTCTTTCTCAACCCTCCCTTGCATAGGTTTGTCGTGACCCAAGTATAGGACCCAACACTTGGCCTTACTGAATCTCATGTTATTGGCCTCAACCAACTGATCTAGCCTGTCCAGATCCCTCTGTAGAGCCTTTTTACTCAAGTAGATCAATACTCTTGCTCAACCTGGTGTTATCTATAAAAATATATATTTTTAATTATTGTTATCACTCAGAAAGATTACGTGTCAGTTATAGAGGAGTTACTGCAACTGTCTTCATGCTGTCTGGACCTAACAGAGACCTGCAGGGGAGAGGAGATGGTGCAGGTAAGAATGCAAGGAGACAGCTCTCCATTATGCCTTCCTTCTCTGTACCAGGCTTAGATAGACCACAAAACTGCAAAAACACAGAAGAGTTAGAGGAGACTTGAAAGGATTTTCTAATTCATTCTTCTTGCTGTATCAAGCAATGACTGTAGTTGTCATATTTCCAAACTATCTTCTTCCTGTTTGCTTAACCTGTTTAACACCTCTAATGATGAGTATTGTGTAATGCACTTAAGCAACCACAATCCCTCCCAGTTCCTGCTATTAGAAAAATATTGCTAAGATTTAAAGTAAATGTCTCCTTCTGCAGCTCGAGTTATTATTTCTTGCCTTACCCTTTATGGCCATAAGAAACATTTTCTTTCCAACTGTTTTACATATTTAGGCACTGTTAGAACCGCTCCTTTCTATCTCATGCCTTCTAAGGTGACCAAACACCCCATCCTTTGTAGATCCCCAGGCTTTTCTCATAGCCTTCCTCTGTACTCCCTCTGGCTGCTTCACATCTCAAAAATCGTAACAATGCATGAAGAATCACAGTACAAATTTTACTGACTACGTTGCTGTTTATAAATCCCACTGCAATGTTTGACCTCTGTGAAGCAGTGGGTTGACACCGGCTCAATGCCAAGTGCCCACCAAAGCCCCTCTATCACTCCCCCTCCTCTGCTGGTCATGTATGGAGGTAAGGACAGGGAGACATCAATCACCAATTACCATTACAGGCAAATCAGACTTGATTTGAGAAAATTAGTTTAATTTATTACAAAACAAATCACAATAGGGTCATGAGAAATAAAACCAAATCTTAAAAATGCTTTCCCCTAACCCCTCCATTCTTCACAGGCTCAATTTCATTCCCAATTTTCTCTATCTCCTCCCCTCTAGCAGTGCAGGGGGACACGGAATAGAGGTTGTGATCGGTTCAACACACATTGTTTCTGCCACATCTTCCTCATCAGAGGGAGGGCTCCTCACACTCATACCCTGTTCCAGTGTGTGTTCCCTTCCACAGGAGACAGTCCTCCATGAACTTCTCCAACATGAGTCCTTCCAAATTCTTCACAAACTTCTCCAGTGTTGGCTCCCCATAGGGTCACAAGTCCTGCCAGCAAACATGCTCCAGCATGGGCTCCTCTATCCACCCATCCACAGGTTCTGCCAGGAGCCTGCTCCTGCATGGACTTCCCACGAGGTTACAGCCTCCTTTGGGTGCATCCAGCTGCGCCAGCACAGAGTCCTCCACAGGCTGCAAGTGGATATCTGCTCCACTGTTAACCTTCATGGGCTACAGGAGGACAACCTGCCTTCACCATGAGCTGCAGAGGAATTTCTGCTCTGGCACCTGGAGCACCTCCTCCCCCCTCCTTCTTCACTGATCTTGGTGTCTGCAGAGTTGTTTCTTTCACAAATTCCCACTCCTCTCTCCAGCTGCAAATGCCATTGTACTGGGTTTTTTTCCTCCTTCTTAAATATGTTATCACAAAGGTGCTACCACCATCACATCACATCAGCCAGCAGTGGGTCCATCTTGGAGCTGGCTGACATTGGCTCTATCAGGCATAAGGGAAACTTCTCACAGAAAAGCATCTTCTCACAGAAGCCACCCCTGTAGCCTCCCTGATACCAAAACCTTTTCATACAAACCAAATACAAAAAGCACAAAACTCTTCATCTACATTCAGACTGTGACCCACTGTAACCTAACTAATTCTGTTCAGTGATTTTACTTTTCAGCTAGGTCTCTTCTAAGTAACTGCACTTTCTGAAGCTAACAGCATGTTTTCACAGTGTCTGTTTCTAGCAGTGGTAACACTCAATGTTTAGAGTTATTACCAAGGATTGGTATGCAGACCAGGGTCACTGCTAAACCTTGTGTACCAGGTTGGGGGTTACA
This sequence comes from Coracias cyanogaster, assembly GCA_033124195.1. NCBI lineage: Eukaryota > Metazoa > Chordata > Aves > Coraciiformes > Coraciidae > Coracias > Coracias cyanogaster. The sequence goes on along the minus strand of JAVSBS010020440.1, from coordinate 5,382 downwards.
GAAAGTAAAAGGCTGCACCTGCGGGGAGAAGCAGCCAGGACAGGTGACCCTAAACTGACCAGCAAAGTATTCTGTTCCATTTATGTCATATTCAGAATAAAGCTGAGGGATCACGGGGGTCAAGATTTCTTCTTCAATGGCTGGGATCCAAGGAGGACTCTGTCCATTCTGTATTCAATCCCAAACCATGTGCTCCTAAATCCAGTTCCAGAATCCAGTTCCTATCTGCCACTGAGTCCAGTCTGGGACTTCTCCAGTGCCTGCTCCCACAGCACCTGTGGTGACAGGGATGTAATTATCGGGGCGGGGGGGGGGGGGTGTTCAATATTGGTATTGTATATATTTGTATATGTTCCATTTCAGTATTATTATTATTTTCATTAGGGCTGTTTTCATTTTCTTTTCTAATCCATAAGTCTCTCTCCCTTCTTCCCTTTCTCTTCCCCTTTGGGAAGGGAGAGGGGTTAATAGATAGATCTAGTGGACAGCCCTGTCCCTAAACCTTGACAGCTTTTCTTATTATATTTTCTCAACCATTTATCCCTGCCTAATTGCAGAACCATGCATTTGTTCTAATTAAACTCTATGTTGCTTTCAAGACTATTTCTCTAAATTGTTGTGATCATTTTGAATTAATTTTTGTCTTTCAGTCTGTCTGCTTCTTTCAGATTTATTTCATTTGCAGATTTAATAAGCATATTCTAACAACTTGGCGTTCGATTATAATTAAAATATTGCATATACTAAGCCTAGGATAGATCCTTGTGGAGCCCTCCTCAATTCATCTTAGCAGTTTGACAGTGAAGGGCCAGCAATTGCTCTGTACGTAGCATCCCCAGATACTTTTGTCTCCTCTTTACAATAATCCTGCCTTGCTCGTGTAATGTGAGACAATGTAAGAAGTCTGAACAAAGCCTAGCTATACGATGTGTATACCCTTAAGGCGTGCTATTTCACATAAAAAGATTTTGGATTGATGTGATATGATTTAATCCTGACAAATGAGTTAACACTCACTACATTTGCTGCCTACTCATTTACTACTTATTCATCTGGTGTTCTTATACGTCCCTTACAAAAAGACTGTTGGATTTTTTGATCTAGTATGTTCCCACAAAAGGAAGTGGCCTACCATTCCATAACCATCCCTTTTGCATTTTTTTTCTAAGTCAAATCCCATGTTTGTCCTTTTCTAGTCTTCCAGAACTTGATCCACCTCCACACGTTCTCAAATGTGCTGAGGGACTGCAGAGATTGCTTCATACAGGGCTTTCACAAACCTTAGAAGGATTTAATCAGGGCTGAAGAAACAGAAATATCTAAGTGTACTTAAAGCACATTTCCTCTTCGTCATTGAGGTTAATTATGATAACAGTTTGAACACCATTCATTATCTAACATGTAGTACAGTAGAGTTGTGATGTAGTCCCAGTAACCCTCTCTTGGGAGAGACATTAGATGGTCAGACTAAGCCCCACACAAAGCTTCCATAGAAACTCTGTCTCAACTCTTTCAATTTCCATAGTACCAAGATAGACTCAAACCAGACTCCAACAACAATATTAAAGTTATGGAAGATATTTTCAAAAATGGGAATCATATTTTCCATGTACTCCTCCTCCTGCTCAGGATGTGAAATACCAAACATACTTAGCTAGCTCTTTGGCTCACAGGGGAAAGATTAGGCAGTGCTGAAGGCTTGTAATTCACATTTTGCTAAAAAAAAGTTGTTCAGTTTCGATTCAACAATGTTTTTCTATCTTTGAAAATACAAAAAAAATGTATGCAATATTATCCATTTAAAAGCTAAAATAAATTTTAAAAAATCAAATGCTCCAAACTTGGGAACTTAGATTTGTGATTTTCGTTTACGGATAAGGATGATTAGTATATAATCATTTTTCAGAAGACCTCAGCCTCATTGATTGTGGAAGAGATAAATGACATCTGCAAAAGCCATGTTAAATCTTGTAGCACTTAACTGCTTCAATCTAAGTATTTTTTAACATATTTTTGAAAATACAAGGACTATATTCTGATCTAACCTACAGGAAATAATTGCATACTCTTTGCATTCAAGTTTAACAGATATCCTCCACTGGCATATGGGCAAAATTTCCGTTATCTTTAGTAAGGGTAAAGCACAAATGTTTTAAGACAAGACAACCTCATTTGTTGCCAAAAGACATGGCAGCAGGTGGGAAGGCAGAAAAGTGTTCTTCAGCTACATCCAGCTTCAAACTTTCATAATATTATGAAAAGACAGCAAATGGAGTGGATTTAAATCCTTTACACCCTACTGATTGTACCAAAGGACTCACTAACACCACTTGCTAGGCCAGCCTAAAAAGCTAGCTTGTAATTCTGTCACTAGGAATAAAGTTCTGTGAAATGCAGCCAAATAAAATGTAGATTTTTTTGAAGAATGGCCTGAGACACACCTGAAAAAGAAAGTAAATATTGAACGGGATACAGAAGTTTTAGGGATTAATGTACATGGATTCTCCACCAAACAAATAATAATATTTAAAGAATTTAATTAAAAGTATATCCATTACAGGGCTCAGGTTCTTACATTCAGGAAAAAATGAAAAAACTTCCTAATTTCATAACTTGTTCTGTTGCCTAAAGTATTTAGAAAAAATATTTCTTTGTGAATTTAAGTTCTGTGGCTGGGCAGATATTTTGCACAATTGAAGCAAGAGTTTAGAGTGATTTGCCAATTAACATATTTGTCCAAGGAAATGGGAGGGTTGAAATCAGTCCCATCGCCACTGCCACCATAAGCAGAGGGTTCTAACCAGAGATGACCTGAGTGGGTGCACATTCTCACCCTGCTACTGCAGACAGACTTCTCTGTAGCTGTGATGGAAAAATAGGTGGTATCAAAGGGAGAGCAAGCAGTGAACCTGACAGCAGCCCAGCAGTGAGAGAACTTGACTAAGAAAGGGTAGATCTGGTATTCAGGTGCCCTCTTTCTGACTTATGGCTGTATTTTTACTACTGTATACAATGCAGTGCACTCATTCCAAATATTCACCGCCCTTTGCTGAATTTCTTTAGTTGACTTAGGTGTCCCAGTGCTGCCCTTGCTGACTATCCCTATCTTGGTTCTCTAGCATTCTCCTGTTTAAACTATATAATGCAATGTCTGCCTTAGAGGGGAAAAAAAAAAACCAGAAAAAGATAAAAGAAACAACGGGGTGAGGACACATCTTCCAGCACTGTCCTGTGATCATCCAGACATATGAAGTATCAGTGATGTCCCTGATATGGCCTTTGCCAAATCATTGTCCCCTTGACAAGGCCTGGCCATCATTCAGGAGGATATCTGAGCCCAAATATGGATCCAATAAGTTTGAAAATAGAAATCTTTTATAAGGACTGGAAAGGAACATGTTTAACTGCGTGTTGTTAAACTGTGTTCACCTGAGCAAAATAATCTGTTTCATGACATTATGGGCAGCGGATGGCTTCTACCCTGGTCCCTAGTATAGCCCAAGGGGACATTGCCACTCTGAGTGTCACCATGTCTAAACCCCTTCTTCATCTAAACTCCTTCTTCATCTAAACATTTGGCCAGATTTCTGTGAAGCAGAGCTTAGCACCATGTATACGTACCTGCAGAAAACTCAAAATTTTCTGACAGTGTAACAAAACTACAAGAGCTGTACCATAAAAACCTATTGTGCTTTGCTTCATAGGAAACATGCAATTAATTCTTCTGGCAAAAGAAGAAGGTGGGGGGAACTTGTCGAATTTGCTTTCTTGCTGTCTCTCATTTTTTTGGGTTTGATGCAGTCAAACAGATTTTATAATAGGAAAAAATCTCATCCTTTTCTGTCATGCAAATCCATTATGTAGAAAGATGGGGAGGTTTCTTTACACTATACAAATGGAATTACATGAAAAGGTCATTCCATGTACAAAAATACATGAGAAAGACATGCTAGTAGCTGGCAAAAAATTTGAAAATCACATATGCAAAAATATTTCATGGAATATGCACAGACACATGCTGCACAGACACATGCTTTCATACCTTGCATTTTTCAGATCTCATCCTCATCCTTTCAGCAGAATCAGTAATGCAGGAATGACATTTGTAATGTCCGAAAGCAGACAAAGTATCTATTCAATAGATCAAAGGAACTGATAAAGATTTGGGAACCTCAGGATGTTTTAAAAAATGGGTTTACTTGCTTTTTGCTTATCTGTTTTTTTCTAATTAAGATTTTATTGAGTTTTCTATAGTGGAAGACTATAAACAAACAGCAAAAGTATTATTATATGAATTTGACTTTCATAATTTACTTGAGCCAATTCATTTCTTTTTCTAATGGGCCAAGTAGCTGTAACTTCAGGTGCAGTCAGTCACATCTTAGGAAACATTAAACAGAAGAAGCAAGAAATGAGAAGCACCAGAATAAATCAGATAAAAATCCTAAACAAAGTCTGAAAAGAAAGCCGAATTGATTTTACCTGCAAAATCTGATGTTCTATATACATGACAATTTGAAACATTAGAAGAATTCATAAGTCAGCCATTTGGGGAATCATATCACAAATCTAATGAGTTTATTCTCACATGAGAGTCCATGAAAAAGAAATTGGTCTGCGAAAGCAATTCCAGAAAGCCAAACATACTTTAAAACACTTCCAGCCAACCCATCAGTTCTTCCCAAGAGCAATAAGGAATGCCTGGTCCAGAGGTAAAAGCTGATTGGCATGCTGGTCAGGTAGCCTGGTGCTTCCACATCATCTACCCCAGTGGAGAACATCCACAGGCTGTGGTCACTTCATCATTGCAGTAGCTTCCCTCCAGCACCAGAAAAAAACACTACGCAGAGGTCCACCCCAAGATAGCAAATGCTAGGTCATCTTGGGTTATCTTCCTGCACATTCAATGGCATGAATTCATTCAAATGAATGCATTCTGCCATTCACAGATGCTGTCACTGCGAGTATGCTTTTGCATATAAAGGTATATGAAAGGGGGTGTTCAAAAACATTTTTTTGAATAGCACATTCCTGACTGAGAAAAAAGATGTCACAAAGAACTAGGAATGAGATGTCAGCCTGCCCCAGGCCCAACACAGGAACTGGGAGATGTTGCTTTCTTTGTGTCCAGCTACACAAAATAAATCAGTCATCTCAGCCCAAGTCCCAGTGTATCACAGTGGGAATTGTCTAACCAAATGTCTAGGCTCGTCCCTTTCTTATCAGGGAATAGGATGCAGAGCAGCAGCCCTGTGTTAGGTGTCTATATTACTATGAGATGAATTGCACTTTTGAGAGTGCTTATTTCTTTCTAACAACTATAAAGAGATCTTAAGGTAGCTAAATCAGCTGTGTGTTTCATCACCACACACTAGAAGGTAG
>JAVSBS010020438.1:18593-37774 GCA_033124195.1 Coracias cyanogaster | reverse complement strand
CTGTGGGTAACTGAAACCATGAAAAGCAAAACTGTTGAATAATGAGGAGGGACTACTTTATTCCAGAAATCAGCTACCAATAATAATTTAAAATTATTAATAACAGCAGCTTCTGCTGTAGAAGGGGGGGTCGGGCAGCCCGGGGGGTCCCACAGCAGGTCCGGCCACGTCGCTTCCCCGGCCTCTGCTGCCATCCCCTGGCAGCGCGGTGGAGGGACCGGTGGAAGTTGGGCGAGGGGGGGCGGGGGGGAGGACACCGCTATTTTTGGTCCTGTCGAGGAGATAGGGGCTGTTTTCAGCCGTGGTTTCTTCACCCGCAGCGAGAGAGGTGAGGGGTTGGCCAGTTCCTGCTGTCCCATGTCCCCCAACCAGCATCAGCAGCATTGAGGGTCACTGAATGGTTTTGGTTGGAAGAGAGCTTGGTTATGAGTCTACCGCAGGGCACCACTAAACCACATCCCTCAGCACCACATCTCCCCAGCTTTGAAACCCCTCCAGGGATGAGGACTCCACCACTGCCCTGGCCCTTGACAACCCTTTCTGGGAGGAAATTGCTCCTTATGTCCAACCTAAACCTCCCCTGGTGCAACTTGAGGCAGCTTCCTCTTGTCCTATCACTTTTGTTGGTCCTTTCACCCAAGTCACAGGTCCCCTTGTGCCCAGCTTCACTTGCAGCTGGAAACCACACTGCACGACAGTTGCAGGAGGAACGTCTGCCCTACAAGCCCCACCACTCACGGGGTCAGTCACCACCTCTCCAGAACTCCTGCTGAAAGTGTGACAGCCACCCACGGCACCACATGCCTCCTCAGAGCAGTGTCCCCAGCCTCTCTGCTCCAGGACGCATGGAAAGAGATGCCCCAGCATCCCCCCTTCTCCTGGGCAAAGCCACCAGCAGCAAGGATGTGACACTCCTGCCTGGCGAGGGGTTGGGATTTCTGGGGCCAGCACAGCCAGAGGCTCGTGCAAGCCCAACCCCAGCCCACCAAGCAGCTCAGCAGAAGCAGCCCCAGGTGTCTCAGCCCCTTGGCCCTTACAGGCTGGGGAGAGATGGACCTGTTCTTGGTCCTTCCTGGAGAAGCTCTCAAGCTTCCAGGGGTACCCAGAAACAGGCAACCTCAGACCAGGAAAGATGGTTTCTCTTTGGAAGGAGGTTCTGGGTTGGGTTTCCTCCCTTGGGTGAAGGCTCAGTCTGGGCCATTTTGCTTCAGGGGGAAATTGGGCTCCAGGAAGTGGCACGAATTCAGCAGACCCCCTATTTACACAGGTTTGAGGACTCCTGGTCTCAGCCCCAGCTTCAGGACCAGGAAGGAGTGTCCAGGAAGTGGTGGGAATGTCACCCTCAGTGCTCAACTAGCCAAGCAACCTCAAGGATGGGTTGTTCACAGAGTTCATGGTAAGGCAATGGAAGTCACCATAGTGTGGCAGGAGCACACTGCTGCTGCGTGAAAGGAACTGGTCAAAGCAGAAGAGGTTCAAGTCCCACAGCAAAGCCCCTTTAGCTTTGCACCAATGGGGGCTCAGCATCTCCTCCACAAGGCATGTCCCATGTCTTCTCCACACAGGGCAAGTACCCTTCGCACAGGGCTCAAGGTGGGAGGTGCTCCCAGGACTGCTCCATCTGCTCTTGGATGGGGCTGAGCTGGGGTTACATCAACCCCCAGCCATGACCACCTCTTCTCCAGAGGCAACATCAACGTGGGGAAGTCTTACAATAAGCATCTAGACAAGCAGTATGGTTTTCCTGGTGGGTGCCTGAGAGGCCAACATGTCATTTGGGAGTGGAGTTACTCACCCAGAGCAAGACTGGACTTGAGGGAAGCCAAACAGTGTCTACACTTACCTGTTGTACGTCACCTCAGACCACAGCATCTGAACAGCTACCACACAACGAACCAAATAACTCTGCTTGGCAAAAGCCTGTCCTCTCGAGGCAACTGACGTGGATTTGGAGAAGTTCCATCAGCATTTTCCATGAAGGGATTGCAAGTGGAAACACCGAGTACTTTATGTACAGGAGAAAACTTACACAGAGCTTTACACAAGCGACAAATCCAACAGGGTCAACCCCAGTCACTACTTCAGCAAGACCAACGCTGGTGCCAGCTCACCAGGGACCGAGGTGCCACCAGCTCACCAGGGACCAGGCTGTGCACACAACCTTTATCTCTGCAGCCGAGCTGCCACTTGCACCTGCTTAGTTATAGCAAACACAGCGGGGGTACCTCCAGGAGCAGGCAGGCCCAACACCGTCCCACACCACCCCACCCATAGGTCTTCACCCACCGCCCTGCCCAGTTTCCTGGAAAATGCAAGGTGTTATCCTGGAAGCCAAGGAGGGGTGCACAGAATTCACAAGAGGCCAGTGGATCATAGAATCATGAAATCATTAAGGTTGGAAAAGACCTCTAAGATCATCAAGTCCAGCTGTCAATCCAGCACTGCCATGACCACTAAACCATGTCCCAAAATTGATGGTGTCCCCCCCCCCACACCATCATTGGCACTTGTTCCCATCTTGCCACCAGCTGTGGTGGCCCGAGGCCAGCTTGTTCCTTGCCCCCAAGCCTGATCAGTCCAGACTCCTCGTCCCCAGCACCACGAGCTGGGAGCAAGACCTACTGTAGTTGGAGTTGTCTCCTGAGCTACCTCCAGCAGCTGGGGCTGGGGGAGGGCCGGACCACGCTGTTTCAGCTGGACACAGGGACCGTGTAGGCAGATCAGCATAAACCACAGGCATGGTGGTGGTGGCTTCAGGGCACCTTGTATCAGAGGAACCTGGAAAACACGCTTGGAGGGAGCTTACGCTATGAGCAGCCAGTGCTGAGACAATGGGCAAACCCCTGCAGCACCACCACCCATGGCCAGACTGGTGGCACCACAGATTCACGCCCTTCCCCCTCCCCTCGTTCCATGTCCAGGTCCAAGTTTGAGACCTCAGTCTCTGTAACACGGGCCTGGTTTCTCCACTTCATGTTCCCCTTCCAGCATGTTGCTTTTAGGGGTAGATGTTCCCCAACAATGCCAACACGATGCTTTAGATGTCGAGCTTGTAACAACAGTCTGAGTAGACAGCTCCTCTTGGTCTCTTGGGCCCTCTTATCCTTACCAAATCCCCAAACCAACCAGCAAAAAACATTAGATCCCAAAAAATAGGTTGTCTTCTGAAAAATTAAGACCAGCGAGAAAAAAAGCCCTACAAAATTTTCCATCTTTGGAGACTACATTCACCACGTGAAGCAAACAAAGCAGGCTCTTGGATGAGGGCAGGAGCCCCACAGCACAGACCATCCTCCATCAGGCTTTAGAAGTTGCTCCTTCCACATTTCCCTTCAGTTAAGAAAAAACACTTTCCCATGGGGGCCATCATAAACATCTACCCCAGAAAACTCCTGGGTGTAACAGCAGCTGCGGTTTGGTACCAGCTCTACCAATGCCAACCCAAGTTCCCTCTATCCAACTGTTCCTGACCATCTGGGAGAAGCCTGGTTTCCCCCAAACCCATCATCACCAGCACCACTCAACTACTCCACACGGACAAGATCAAATATGGATAAGCAAGAAGAGATGACACAAAGGTAAGGAGAGAGGACATGTTCACAGAAGGCTGTTCAGGACAACCAAAGGGTTACAGAACCCACATGTTCCCTTGGGAAGCACTTCAACTGGAAGCAAGTGTGAACCAAGCATTACACCAGCCCATCCTGTCCCATCTTCTCATACAGGCCATTTATTTTGGTTGCCATTGGAGAAGAAGGGTCTAGGTGGACTCCAATGCTGATAAACATCATTTCTCGTAGGCAGGAAGGCAGCACAGAGCCTGAGAACGAACACTGGTGCTTGGAGTGACCAAACAAACAAAAGTTCCCAGCTCACTCAAGATACCGAGTTGCATCTTCACCCCATGACTTGTTCTTTCAACCCAATCCTTTGCAATTCCAGCTTGGATCTGCTCTGCAGGCTCAGTGGAGCTACTATCTCCAGGAAGCTCCAGACTAGCAAGTTTCCATCAGTGGGACCTGAGTGACATTTCCCCATAGTTGAGGGCAAGGAAGAGTTGTCTAGAGCTGAGCAACTCACCAAGATAAACTCACTGATAGTTCTCTTGCCAAGCAACTCAGATTTGTGATGAATACTCATTTTATGGATAATTCTTGCCCTTCAAGAAAGGGCAAGAATTGTAGATATATAGAATGCATTGGGTTGGAAGGGACTTTCCAAGGTCATTTAGTCCAACCCCCTGCAGTCAGCAGGAACATCTCTAACTAGCTCAGGTTGCTCAGAGCCCCATCAAGCCTGACCTTGAACATCTCAAGCAATAGGGCCTCCACCAACTCTCTGGTCATGCTACAGCCCCCTGATCATTTTTGTGGCCCTCTGGCCCTGCTCCATCAGGTCCATGTTCTTCTTGTGTTGAGGGTTCCAACCCCACTTACCCTGAGATGCTTTGACCCAAGTACATGACAATAAAAACTAAATATTCTTACACAGGGAAGGAAGAGGGAGGATGCTGAGATGTAGAAACACTAAAAACCAAACCTGTGGATGCCACCTTGGGAGGAAGAGCAATCCAAAAGGGCAAGCTTCAAGTTGTGGGACCCCTGAACAGCCAAGATGGTTCTGATCTCCTCCAACACCTCACATACCTTGTGCTCTGGCCCCAGAGCTGATCCCAGAGCTAACAGTGAACCCACCAAACCAAGGACATGGGTTTTAGCTGCCACTTGCTATGAAATGAAGGCACCAACAATCTTGATACTAAATCACAGCTTCCAAAGAAGGAGAGGACAGCGCTAGGCTTGATGAGAGCACATGTGTTTCTATGACAAGAAGCAGGCAGAAGACCACCAAGGCTACTCCACAAAGCACTGCTCGTGTTCAGGGAGCAAGTCAAGCTTCACAGGAGGTTCAAATACCCAAGATGAAAGCAACTGGAGATGGCTGAGCAGAGGACATGGCAGAAGTGGGTCACTGGAGGGAAGGGAGAGAGCAGCCAAAAGAAAAAAAACAAATAAAATGGGCCAAAAAAGTCAAGGGCACAGGTAAGGGAATTAAAAAATAAAGTGATGAAGCCACCATATATTTAAGGGTGATCAACAGTACAAGAGATGTCAGCACAGATCTGGTCATGCACTGCCAGGCAGGAGAGCGAGGAGATGGCTGCCAGGATCCCTCCCAAAGTCTCTGACCACTCTCAGGCAAAGGGTGGTCTCCATGCATCCAGAAAGCTGGACAGCAATTTCTGTCCTGCTTTTAACCTTCCACAAGGTGCCCTCAACACCCTTCTTGTCCCTGTACGTCCCCTTGTAGGAACCAGCTTCTGCCAAAGCCCAAAGCAATGAAGATGCCCACTTTTGGTCAGACTTGCTCTGAGTCTACATGAAGGAGACAAGGAATGGAAAGAAACAACCTGGGGGAATGAAACTCTTTTCTAGTTATCTGCAGGAAACAGAGGTAGGCTTCCCAAACACCAAAGGGAGAAGAGCTAACTTCCAAAAGAAGTTCAGCCTTCACTCTCCTCAGACACACCTTTGATCCTTGCAGGAGGTGCCTTCCACACCCTGCCTGGAGCCTGAGCCCACAGGCTCCTCTGTCTGAAGTGGACTCAGAGATGGTTTGTGATGTTATCCTGGTTCTTCAGAGCAAGGTGACACGACTTAAGTCTGAACTGCTTTGAGCAGTAGTTTTCTTCAGCACCTCCCATACACCCAGGTCTTCTGCTACGCTCCTCCCAGTGGGAGCTGCTCAGGCCACATGGAAATCATCTTTAACTGGGCAAAGCACTTCCTTCCCACTGTTCTTCCTTCAGGTTTCTATCTTCTACTGTACATCAGAACTGGGAACTAGACCAGCTCTATAGCCATTTGACTACTGCAGCAAATGGCAAGAAGGTGCCCAAGACTGAGACAACACAGCCAGGCCTGTCCATCAGCAGCTGTGGCCACCAAAAGCAGGGAAAGCCATGGCCTTCAGTGGTGGGGGCACGGTTTGCTTTCCTGAGCACACTATGGACACACCACAACATACAGCTTAGTCCTGCTGTTTTTTCTACATGGTTTACTATGTGCAGATGGAACAGAGACATCTGTAGACACTTCAAGACACAGCTTGCTCGAGAACATTGGTATAACAAGGTAAGAATAAATAATTTGAAGGTCATTCTTGCATTGCCACAAAGCGATGAAGGAAATGCAGCAGCACATGCTACTGAAGATATCTCAAAGACATTAGTCAGGTCTCCACATTGGCCAGAATTAGCTCCATCCCAGGTCCATGGATGCTGGACTCTTGACCACGGTGACATTTAAGCTATCAACAACTCTGCACACTGATGAGTAGCTACTCGGTATCGAGTTAGAAGTTTCTGAAACTTCTTGGATCATGTTTCCATGTGCAAGCACAGCACAGGTACCCAAACACCCTGGAGAAGGTGTCTGTGTGGTCCCGTAATACCAGCTGCTTGGCTTGAAGATCTACAGCTCAGGGACTGAAAAAGCTCATGATAGGACAAGTTCAGAGTTCCTAGGAAGGCAAGACCAGAGCCCCTGGCTTCTTGTGCTGTTCCATACTGGAACATACACCACATTTCCAACAAGGTGAGTTCCTATTCCTGAAAAAGGCTAGGAGTTGGTGGATCAGGTTTTCAGTTAAATCCTAGAAAAAAAGGTTTCTTCATCAAGTTCACAGAACAACCCTCCGCAACGCGTGGTGAGCCTGCAGGAGGGACAGCACGCCTGCTGCCTGCTTGAGAACCACCAGGCCAGCTTTTAGTGGCCACAACTTCTGTGATGGCACCACCAAGAAACTCCAACCTGTTTAAACCCTCCACTGCCACTATGAGACAGTAGTCCTGACAAGGAGACATGGTAATGCAGCACCCAAGGTGATGCTGTTAGGACACTCAGGACCAGTGCCACTCATGTATGGCCATGTTACTTCCTTGTCACCTCACACAGGTGACTTCAGCCCCACCAGAAATGGAAACCACCATCCTCCACCTCCACACTCATTACTGCTCCCTTCACTCTTTCTCCTGCACAGGTCTCGTATCTCTTCTAGTGCCCAAAAAACAGCCTGATCCACCCCAAAAGCCATTCTTGGGTGTCTCATTTGTAAAGCAGTTAAGGGGAACCTCCAAAGATCTTGCTGTGTTGTTTGCAACCACCACAACCCACCCTCTCTGTAATTCTTGGAAAGCAGGTATCTGGTGACCTCACTACAAAAGCACGAGAGGATGACTCTGCTACGGCCAATGTTCTCCATCTCAAGGAGCATCATCTCACATGTTAAGAGTGGTTTAGAAAGAACCTTTAACCGTGTCTGGCCTTAAGACAAACCCATGACGCATCAGTTGCCATGAGCTTCTGCTCTAGTTCTGACCACACACCACCTTCTAAAACCAGAGACACCAACATCTTGTGGCATAACCCAAGAGTTCAAGATGACCCAATACCCAGGTTCGCACCCCTGCACTTGGCATCTCTCCCCTTCCCTTCCGTCACCCCCACATTGTCACCGAGCTGGGACCGTGACCACGCTGCTCCCCCCACTTTAGAGCCACCATCCCCATGGCCCTGTGTCACCCCAACGCCGCGGCCATCGGGCCTGGAGATCCTGGTGTCACCTACAGCTCACTGTGAGAGGACTCCAAGAAAACAAGGCTAAAAATGTTCCCGTCCAGCGCTGCGTACACAAGGACACTGAGAGATGAGACAAGCAGGACAATTTTAGACCAAAAGCAGTGGACATTTATTCCTCATTTGTGCAAGAGTGTCAAGATGCATTTGAAAACGGCCGGGACAGACCCCTGCGGGTGGCAGCTGGAGGCCACGGCCTCTCCCGCGGGCGATGGCTTCCTTTACAATTCTACTAGAGGAGATAAACTTGCAGACTCACCTACTGTCACACCAACAATGCCGGCAAATACACTTGTATACAAAGAAAAAGTTCAAACTACATTTTTTTTGTTCCACTAGATTCAAGTGAAGACTTTGTTCCAAAAAAAAAATAAAGACACATACAAGTACAATTTGAAACTGTACCAACATTTGCAAAATGTTTAGTGCAAAGTAATTCTGGAAAAAGCTACATTTTATGAAAGTTGTGCTGATGTGTTTGGTAGGTTGGGTTTTTTTTTTTAAACCCTTTTACATCTGTTATTTTAGTTACAGAAGGTTTCACTTACCTACAGCACGTACGCATTGTGTTAGGTCCCGTGCAAGTGGGAATAAACACCGCCGGGCTCTGTGGAACGGCACACGCGGGTTCTTGGCTGGGGAGCTGCTGGGGGGGGGGTAACAGTCAAGTCCCTGGCACGCTACACGTCCTGAGCTCGGGCAAGGCCTACAGCGAAACGTTTCATGGAGAAGGGCACGGCCCTTGCGCAACGCAGCTTCCCGAGGCGGCCACTCGGCCGACAGCGCTTTAAAGAAATCCACCGTGATGGGGTTTTTTCAGCCTGTAACAAACTGCTCTTGAAAATTAAAAGCCTAGTCACACCGAGTTATATGTAATGACTGTAGTAATCAGTTTATTACACAGATTAATCATTCTTGAACGTACAAGCTCCAGGGGAGCGGTTGGGTCTTTAAATATACACAAGTTTTTCTGTCAAATGGATTTTTTTTTTTTACCCTTACATCCAGAAAGACCTAAGCAGTTAAAAAACTTAAAAAAAAAAAAAGAGCTATTAGCTATGTATTATTAACTGAGAAACCACATACAAACCAAAAGAAGTATGGAAGAAGGGAGAGAGTTGAAACAAATCAACGTCACTTGATGCACTAATAGCTCCAACCCATTCCAATGGTGACCGGTTCAACTTAGACCTTAAACACAGGATGTGGGTACAGCTTCTCTCCTTGGTCATAACATTTACCTAAGGTGGAGGTCCTTCAGAATAAAACGAATACAGAAACAGCTTCAAGTTCTTCACCTCGCTTTTCATAACTGTTATGAGTTTAAAAGGATTCCAACTTAAAACCCTTCCCAGATCAGTGTCATCGTCCCCCCCACCCCAAGTCTCCCATTCCCATTTTTATCACCCAATTTAAATTGGCCAGGAATGCTTTTAGGCTCACAAAGTTATGACTGAAGAACCAGCTTTTTTTTTTCTCACACACACACTTCTCTGCTAGGAGTCAATGTTGGTACGGGGAAAAATACAGTATTTCTATTTTTTTTGTTGTTCCAAGTATGTACAACACGCAGCACTGCTGTATCAGGTAAACATGGTGCACAGGGGAAGATGAGGCGTGGGCTCATAGAAAGCAGTCAAATGGAAATCAAAAGGACTTTCAGAGTTCCCCTATCTTTATTTGTAGAGGTTATCCGATAATTTCTTTAGTTACATGGCGTACTTCTGTGTCCATTCTCGAGCTATTCTGTTGTACCTGTATGTGCAAAAAGAGGAGTTATTGAACAGAGCATCGGATTTCCCCTCCCAACAGCCTGCTCTACACACGCTATGAACTCACACCCTCTCTGGGAGGAATTTGTAAAATTTAAGAGCAAACAGAAATATCAGGCAAACAGTGGAAAGGAGTAGAGCCCACAGCACCTCACGGAGACGAAATAACTCATCGTGTACAACAGGAACGCAAGATCTTTGCTATTTGAGTCACCATCTCTGCAGGGTTTAACTCTGACATTTGGGAACAGATTCACGTGTCCCTCCCACCCCGCTCTTCTCCAACAAAAGTTAACCTGGTATCTGCTAAACCCCAGCAGGCTCATTTCTGGGTACACGTTGCATTTTGCTATTTTAATGTCTATCAAGACAATTTGTCCACCAGATTTGGGGTTGTTTTTTTTTAGTGCTCCATTTCCTAAACCCACCAGCACTTTCTGCACCCAAATAGCCTTCATGAAGCCACTGCCAGAGGAAGCTCGGGACACGTGTGTAAAACAAAGTGGTCACTGATTAACAGTGTTTTTGACAAAGGAAGTTACTTTTTCTACAAATTCTGTAGAATAACAACACTTATAGCAGCAAGTTTCCTGGTTACAGACACCGACAAGGTTCTTGTGCCAGGATTTAGTCTGTAATTTTATTTCGCTTAAGGAATCTGACGATCCATTCATAACAAACGCTCTCACCCTCACAGGGGCAAGATCTCACACTCTGGAAGCAAATCCTTATCCAAAAAAAACATAAAACTCATTTTTGGAAAACAAATAGGAAAGAGTCCTGCATACATGAAGCACAGGAGGTCACTGTTGCTGTGTCTCCAAATACGTGCTGCTCTCCTGCCACTCACTAAAAACAGGATGCGTGAGCTGCTCTAACTGCTCCTCAAGTAGGCAGCAGTAACCGCGCTTGGGGGTCATTTGCCCTGTCTCCTCCTCATCAGATGACCCACGTGGCTTCAGAAATGAACACTACTGCTCAGATCTGGAAGGGAGCAGCGAGGTAGAAAAGGGTTTACTCAGTGCTAGAGTTCTCTGTTCCTGCTGTTTACTCCAGAGAAGCTTGGAGTCCTCCCACCTCACCTCTATACCACTTGCTCCTCCCCTGTGCTGTCAAATCAAGCTGGAAGAGGGTTTTCCTGTCCTGTCTTTGCCTGTGTGACTAGTATGGAAATATTCTCCCACTAGAGTAACTTGTTCTCCCTCTGCTGGTTACACAGTATTAGAGCAGGCAGGGAAAGCTCTGAGAAGCCGGTCACATCCAACTTCCCACTCCATGTGAGACAGATTTGCATTGGTCACGTTCTCATTCAATCAAGCAAACCTGTAACTAATGGCTACAATGCTAATGAAAGACCATTGGTGGAATGAAAATAAAACCCGAGAAGTACACGGCCCCTGCATCCTTCACTTCTGGCACATGCACCAATTTCTGTGAAGATAAACCCCAGCACGGTGGGGTTAGAAGGGACCTCTGGAAATTATCTCATCCAAACCCCCTGCTCCAGCAGGCTACCCAGAATCTCAGCCAGGCACCTTTGGAATCTCTCCGGAGGAGACTCCACAACCTCTCTGGGCAGCCTGGGCCAGGCTCTGACACCCTCACACCAAACAAGTTTCTCCTCCGGTTCATACGGAACCTCCTGGGTTCCAGTTTATGCCTGTTGCCCCTTGTCCTGTCACTGGGCACCACCAACAAGAGTCTGGCCCCATCCTCTTGCCCCCACCCTTTAGATATTTATAAACATTGACAGCAGCACTACAGATCCCATGGAAAACAAACAAACGTCTCTAACAAGACCACAGTTGACACTTTTCAGCTCCCCCTTCCCTTTGGAAGTGTGGATTCTGTTCTGTCAAGAATGCAACATGGGTTTTGGCTTCCATACTCACTTTTCTCTATCTGTTTTGTAGATCCGTGCAATCTCAGGCACTAAAGGATCATCTGGATTTGGATCACACAACAGAGAACAGATGGACAAAAGTACTAGGAGAGAAAAAAAAGAGAGACGGGATTAGAGTTCAAGCACAGTTGAAGACACTGTAGAATTCACACCACATACTTGCTTCCCCTCCAGCCATCAGCATAATCGTTATCAAACACCACAGAGCTATAATCCCACACACTTCAGCCAAGCAATTCTGAACAGAAACCCTCACCATTTAACCACACAACTTGGCCTGACCACCAGCCTTCAAAGATCACCACAAGAGGTGACCTCCTGGATGGGCATAGATGCCCACAGCCTTAAATCTAGAGGTAGAAGTGTTCTACCTGGAACCAGATCTGAAAGCCACCTCAGAACACATCCTTCTGCAGTTGAAATTCAGTTTTTCCCTACACCAGGCAGCCTCACTGTTGACGACCTGCAGAAGCACTAATCAGAAGTCAAACGGCAGATAGGTCCAACTGCCATGAAGAAAGCATGAGCTGCTCACAGCTACTCAAGACCTGGTTAAAACACCATTAGTCTTGCAGAGAATGATGAGGCTTTACCCCATTGTTTCCTGACCACAGGGTCTGGATGGATTAATTCTAGAACACTCTTAAAAACGAATCAAGAAAGCGTGGCTGACTGCATCAATACCAACCACAAAGCCCTGAACTTTGAAGCCTCACTATAAATATACACCACATGTACCCTAGAAGCCACATCCCACTCATATGATTCCATGCATCATCAACCTTCAACGGCATAAAGAGCCAGGAGGCTGCCTGCAAAGCCAGCAACAGCATGTCCATGTCCCTATGGTCACACCAAAGCGGAAGAGATAAGAATGGACTGAGTTATAAGCAAATCTATTAGAACAGCATGACATGAGGCATGTCAGGGATATCCTACCCCCCAAGAAACACCAAACAGTCCTTTGTGTTGCCTTCTCACAGCCTGTTTTAACCCAACAGTGTCACACCATGTCCTGTCACCCAGAGCGGCACAGCAGAGATGTTATTGTGCACCCTCCATGCAAGTGTGGGCAGCAGGTCGAGGGGATTCTCTCCTCCTGCAGTGCTGGGGCCAGCTCTGGAGAGACGTAGACCTGGTGGAGCGGGGCCAGACAAGGCCACAGCAACAATGCGAGGGCTGGAACCCCTCTGCTGGGAGGCCAGGCTTGGAAAGTTGGGCTTGCTCAGCCTGGAGAAGAGAAGGCTCCAGGGAGACCTTCTTGGGGTCTTCCAGTATCTGAAGGGGTCTACAAGAAAGCTGGGGAGGGACTTTTCCCGAGGACTTGTAGTGACAGGACAAGGGATAACGGCTTCAAACTGCAAGACAATAGATTTAGATTAGATATTAGGAAGTTCTTCATTATGAGTGTGGTGAGACATCAGAATAGGTTGCCCAGGGAAG
Source organism: Coracias cyanogaster (assembly GCA_033124195.1). NCBI lineage: Eukaryota > Metazoa > Chordata > Aves > Coraciiformes > Coraciidae > Coracias > Coracias cyanogaster. Next base: position 25,019 of record JAVSBS010020438.1, on the reverse strand, counting down.
CTGTGGATGTTCCCTCCCTGGAAGTGCTCAAGACCAGGTTGGACAGGGCCTTAAGCATCCTGGTCTAGTGGGAGGTGCCCCTACCCATGGCAGGGAGGTTGGAACTGGATGATCATTACAGTCCCTTCCAACACAAACCATTCCATGATTCTATAAAGTTGGAGATAACAGCGGGGAGAAGTTCGAAGGCACTAAACAAGTCTGTTGGAACTTCCATCAGTTGCTACGGTGCTATGGAGCAGGAGGCAGAGCGACCACGCTGAGACAGCAGCTGAAAACTGCAGGAGAACAGCATGCATTCTGTAACTCTCCTGTTGGTTTTAAGATAAAACAGAGGCCACAAAACAACCAAGAGCTAGATGCAGCCAGGGAGAAGTAGGAAACAAGGCCGATATTCATTGGAACTGGAGAGGATGTTTAAAGAGAAACAAAAGCAAAAGCTTCCCAAGGTTGTAACTCAGCTGGGTGCTCAGTGATGAGAGTACCAAGAACCCAGAAACCCAGTTTGCTCAGTTTCCCTACATGTTTCTGTAGGCCCTTCATTAGTGAACTCTTAATTGCACGTTAAAAGCTCTAGAACAAGTGTAGTAATGAACTGTTCTTGATTCAAGCGAACATACTCCTTGTTCTAGGATAAAGAACAACCTCCTCTTCCCGATTTTCTGCTGTACACTTCGGAGAGTCCAGAGCTTAACTACTCTCTATCATCCTCTGACACTCAGACCATTTATTCAACCACCTCCCAGAACACAGCTTCAGCACGTGAAGACTTCGTTTGTGTGCTGCAGACACATAGAAGCTGCAAGCCCTGACCTGGGACATCTGTCCCCTCAACAGAAGCTGCAGAAAATCCAATCCAAGTGTTCTGGTCAATGGTCTCTCAAGTTTTATCTTGCCACAGCCCTTTAACATCAAGGACTTTTCTGAACAAGATGATTTCCCGGATTTCATTCCTCAGTTCACTTATTTTATCAGAAGTATCACTCCAAAAAGACTGAATAAAGGTGGACACAACTATCTGGCTCCAAGCTGCGTAGCCACATTTAGCTGCTTTGTTTAATTTCTGTAATTCTTCATTAACTAAAAGTCTTCTCTTACACCTGCTCTTGCTGGTTACTTTATTTCCCTTTTTATCTGTAGCCTTGGCAAGAAAAGCATTTTTAACTGTGTTATCTAAGCTGGTCTAATGTTGATGCCCTGCTGGACCCAGCTATTTGACCAAAATAAATGCAGGAAGTTTCCCTCTCAAGGTTTTCCACCAGAACATTGCTTATACACAAGTTTTAGACCAACCGACACAAGCAGCCTCCAGACCACTATGAAAAACCCCTTGGAAAAAGGCACCTTCTCATGAAGGTGCTATGTTGGAGAAGGAAAGAGGTGGCAAGCCTTTGAAACATCAGCTGGGGGCAGGAACTTTGATATAGAAAGCTTCCTTTCACTCAGAAGTTGGGCTTGCTTTGTTTCACAGCACCAACCATGCAGCTACTTAAATACAGCGCTCATCCGTGATCCTCATCCATCTCCTGCAGACAAAACCAACTTATCTTTCAGAGGGCTTGCTACTGCTGTGTGTTAGCATGGACCGAGGGCTTCGCAAGGACCAAGGAACTGGGAGAATCAACCTCATCAAGCAGACAGATTGCTAATCAAGTGTTTCTAAGAAAGCAATGGGCTTTGCTTCTCCATGGAGTAGTGATACAAAGGCAGTCTCCTCAAGAAGAACAATTGCTAAATATTAGAACACCCCAGCAACGTGCTCTTTGAGGCCAAGTGAGGTGTATCAGTAACACAGCACAACTCTGACCCAAGTTTCCACTACAAGACTTCCCTTTAGGGAGTACAGAACACTCCAAAAACTCAAGGACAACCCTTCAAGGCAGCTCCTCTGGGCACAGAATCACGGCAATTACAGCTTGTCAAGTTTAGCACCATGGGATCCACTTTGTTTTCTCAGCAGGCATCTGTGCTGTGCTCCTGCACCACTAAGAGCAGTGTCTGCCATTTCCAACCAGCAACTTCACCTTCCTGCTTCCACCACACAGACCAAACATGCAGGTAGATGCAAATTCATTATGTAAACACCCCAGCCAAGTTTATTCTGCCATGAAGCAGCTCGGTCATGAGCCAGGACAACTCATGAAGTCAGCTCTCCACAGATCCTTCCAGCACCAGCAATATGGAAAATAAATTAAATCCCATCTGTCTGCTGCAACATCTATTAGCTCATACAAATTTAGGAGGCATATCAACACCCCTGAAACTCAGAGGTGAAGAGACTTAAACAGCCACACATCTCCAGCTTCAGGTGGGGGGAACAAGCTCCACAGCCAGCAGACATCTTGCCTGGAAGGTCAACAAGAGAAGGAAACCAAAGGTGCCTAGCAATTTATATGTGGCAATTAACTTCTCTTGATGTCAGGGATGACTTTCTAACCAAGTCATCATGCTTCTGTGACACACCCTTGTACGGCCAGAGCATGTCAGTGCAGCTGGAAGTGGTCTTCAGGAGCCCGAAGCAGCTGTGGACAGGCCATGCTCCTCGCAGTTAATGTTAAGTCAACTGGGCTAAGTTGATTTCTACAGAAGCTCAACAGTCCAGGTCATCACCGAAAAAGTCTTATTTAAGCCTTGTTAGGGCCCAAGGTAAGACCCAAAACCTACCTCTTCAGCTTCCTTTGGATACTGGCCCAACAAAGACTGACAAGTCTCACCCTGTACGGCAACAGCAACCCCAGTTAATCAGGAAGGGTAGATGCTTTTCACGTAGATGCCCAAGACATGACAGGTAAGGCACAGACCTCCCAAAGATTCTCAAAAGCAGCCAACTTATGTCCACGTTCTCAGTCATAGAACCATTTAGGTTGGAAAAGACCTTTAAGATCATCCAGCCCAACCATAACCAACGCTGAAGTCATCTTCCAAATGCAAAGCCCCAGTCACTCACTTCGCAAAGCCTAAGTGGTCCAACTTCCAGCTGTCCCCCTTAGCAGAGGGCACTGGCCACCATGGACACTACTATTTAAGTCTAGCTGGAATTGCAAATGAAACTTGCTCCATCTATGGGACACTTCAGGATAAGGAAAGCAACTGAGGAGCAATGGACTCTCCAGCTGAACCACAGCAGGGAGATAAAAGCAAGCATCAATTCTTCTAAGGTAGTGAGCTGCCCAGGAGAAACATCTTAACCAGCATATTCCAATTCAGTAACTGTCTGGTGCAATTTAGAATTCATCCAGGAACACAAGGTAGCTTAGGTCAACAACGGATGAGTGAAAGCTTCAGCTCCTTCCTCAAAGGTCCCTCCTATCTTGGCTTCTAAAAGCAAAGAGCACATCATTCTCAGACAGTAGAATGAAAGAAACAGGGAGGTTGTCTGTTAAAAAGTCTCCTCCCACTAAAGGAGGGTCCATCTCTAAGCAAGCACAGAGACGGCACCACAGAGATTGTGGTAAAGTCCCAAGAAGGCGATGAGACTGTTACTTTGTGCACCAGATTGTCAGACCAGCTGGATGATGCTTACTCCACCCTGTCCTGACTGAAGTCTCAAGACCACCACATAATCCAAAAGCTCGTGCACCAACATGGAGCAGTCAGATAAAATAGGGAAGTATCAACTCTTGGGCACCACACCAGCATCGTGAGGTCAGTCATGGCACAGCCCATCCTGCCAAGCTCAACCTCCTTCTCTGCTCATGGCCTGACAGCCAAAAGCCTCCACATCAAGGTCCGCTACTACTGAGATCCCTGTTCCTCAAAACCAGGAAGAAACCCACCTTCTAGGAGTACTTTCCTATACAAGCACTCCTTTTGGGTTCCATGCCCCAGATCCTCAGAGCTTTTGAGGCATACAGCTGTCAGAAAACTTTTATCAGATCACCTTGTCCAAGCGGAGCCACCTAAAGCAGGTGACCACATCCAGATGGCTTCTGAGTATCTCTAATGTGGGAGACCCCACAACCGCCCAAGGCAACCTGTGCCAGTGCTCAGCATCCTCACAGTACAGAAATGTGCTTCCTGCTGCTCAGAGGGACCTTCCTGCATTTCAATTTGTACCCCTTGCCTCTAGTCCTGTCAGTAAGCACCACTAAGTCTGGTTCTCCTGAGCTTCCTCTTCTCCAGGTTGAGCAGTCCCAGCTCTCACCCTGCCTTCATCATGGGAGATGCTCCAGTTCCTTCCCCATGTTCATGACCCTTCACTGGACTCTCTCCAGCATGTCCATGCCTTTCTTGTTCCGAGGAGCCCAGCACTGGCCACATGCTCCAGGTGCAGCCTCACCAGCGCCAGAGGAGAAGGATCACTTGGGAATTCCCACCCTGCTGAGCAGCATCACAGAAAATTCACCCTGCGTTGGGCACGGAGAACAGTTACAACACATTAAAACACTTGACTCTCCTGTCGAAGGCCACGGGGATTCTTATTTATGCAGACTTTAAGGTACCATTTCTAATTTAAGCCTACGCGTTCTGCTCGAGCTTTGGAGTTTAAATTAACCACCAAGGTGTGTTTAAGGCTGCGTTTTTAGATGATTTATTCCACAATATGTATTCTTTAAGGAACACTTACTTCAGAATTACTAACACAAGCAAGCCAGCTACTCCGCTGAGACACTCAGCGTCGTTCTCCCAATTCTTCAGAACCTGTTTTAACAAGTCCAGGAGGGACAAACACTTCAAAAGATAGAACAAAGCCCCAAGATGCAAGTCATCTCTATCAGAGCCAAGATCCCTTTATCAAGCTGCTGACTGAGGGAGGAAAAACTTCATTTATTTAGCAGCCTGGAGCAGAACTGCTCCAACAGCCCCCACACTCAGGCCTTCACTACCTTACCCAGCAGAGAGGGCAGGGGCCAGATTCTCCACATGCTCTCCAGAGCTACCCAGCAGCTCCAGCGCACCAGAAGCCAAGTCCTTCTACCTTTACCACTTCACTTGGATGATTAAGTAGCACTGACAGGTTTTTTTCATAGTCTTTCTACCAAAAAGTGGCACTATAGATTAGAAGGGAGTCACTGGACATCCCTTCACCACCCTCCTTGAAGGTCAGGATGAAAAAACATGCTCACAGATGGGGCCTTGATCAACCTGGTCTGGTGGGAGGTGTCCCTGCCATGGCAGGGCGTTGGAACTAGATGATCTTTGAGGTCCCTTCCGACCCAAACCATTCTATGATTCTAACTGCATTAGGACATTAATTGCAACACAACATCCAGACCCTGTGAGCCGCCCAACGTTGCCTTCCAGCTGCCTCAGGAGGAAGCCATGTGTGATAAGCTGTTTCCTAGAAGGACTCTCTTTGATCTTCTCCCATTTCTCCATCAGTAGAAAGTACACTTCTTATAGCTGTGTTATTTGCTTACAGATTTTAAACTCCAGCAGCTTGCTCCCAACAGCATCCCCTTCTAAAGGGTGGCACCATTTAGGAAATACTCCAAAATCTTGCTAAAGTGCTGCTCTGGAAGGGATGTGAGCTTCGTGCTGAACAACTCGAGTCTTGCTACTCACTTTAAGACACCCAACACAACAGCTTTTCCTACCAGCAACACATTTCCTCTTTGATAAGGCTCAGAGAGTTACCAGAGAGCTGAGATAGCCCCAAAGTCTGTACTGACACAGTTCTAACCTGGCTGAGGACAAGATTTCCAGCCTAAAAGATCCAAGTTGTCTTTGTAGAATTCATTTATACTTGTCCAAGATGGGAATGCTTCTTCTAAGCATCACCTCTTGCTCCTGAAGTTGAGGTCTGCTTTCTGACGAGACGTCCCTGCTATCCCTGAGGAAGTCTCCTGAATTTCTATGCCATCAACTACAAGAATTTCTTTTGCTGCCTTTAAATCCTTCATGAACTGAACGCTGAGGGAACTCAGGAGAAATTTTCCCACTGGTTAGATCTGTGTTTCCTGCTATATGCAGGAGTTTGTGCGTTCCTACAAACTCTGGCAACGAGTAAAGAACAATCAGCGATCTGGAGACACCTGATCTCAGGGAGCATAAAGAGGGAGGTGGGAAGGGGCTGAGTCTCACAACGGCCACACTGCTCCCATGGCTTTCTCCCATGGCTTTCTCCAGCTAAGCCACGACGACAGTTTGGAGAGGATAAAAAGTACATGGCAGGATATTAAAAGCCTACTGCAACTCTAGTTGGGTTGCAAAATTCATGTTAAGATGTATTGTGAGTCATTAAAGCTGACAGCCATTACCAGGCAACCTGCTGATGCCTTTAACCAGCTTCTGAAATTCATCTTTTTCCAACTCTCCTCATTCCAGACCATCTCCCAAGTGTTTCCAAACATGCTGCCTATCACCCCGCTGCCTCTACAGGCATTTTCAACCCTCTAGAACAACAGATGTCCTGTCGCATCACACGCTAACTACAGCAGTCTAACCAGTTCCACAGTGATTTAATCAACGCCCAGCAGGCGTCAG
>JAVSBS010020438.1:0-16106 GCA_033124195.1 Coracias cyanogaster | reverse complement strand
AACGTGATGACAGGAGACATACACGCGCAGTAGAGAAATAGAAAAGATGCTAAGCACTGCAGGCTGAAAGCATCTCTGAGGAAAGCAGCGTCACCCCAACTGGCATTTTCCCTTCACTGACATCGTTCCTTCGGTCCCTTCAGTGAAGGCTTCCAGCTTCATGCACTGGCAGATACCATGAGACCAGCCAAGATGCTCTTTTGCCTTCCCTTTCGTTTCTGCAACTGCAGAAGCCTCCAGCTGGACAGAGAAGGCAGGAACTCATGCAAGCTGATACATGTCTCCCTTTTATTGATGTCCAAGGGAGGGGCACCAGGAATCCTCTGAACCAAAAAGCTTCCAGGCACACCACATGTAGGAGAGAAGAATTACAGGCACCAGGATAGCCTCAGAGCTGGGACACAATGTGACGGTACTCTAAATGCATGATGACTACAGCGTTTAATTACAAAGCCACTGTGAAGCTACAGAACAGCATGGTCAAGCCATGGTCCATGCACAGAAGAGACCCTCAATAGCTGTGGGTGGATCGACAACCCCTCAATCTACCTTTTCAGTAGCCAGAAAACCCCATAAAATTCCAAATCTGCATCTTCAAGGTGTTTAAAGCCTACTAGGTACATTAAGTCTGAATAGTGCTTTACCAGGCAAGGGATCTACTCCAGTGTCCCACAAGCTCATATAGTTCACAAGGATCAAGATGGTTTTAGCTGAAAGATACTGCAAGCTAATTAAGTTTCAAAACATGTTTAGTAGCCCACGTCAGAAAAAAGTGGTGTTAAAAACGAGCAGCATTGAGTTCTGCTGTTCCCTTACTGTTCAGACTGAGCTGAGGTGGAAAGATCATGTACTTGGTGCAGCAAGACTCATCTGATCCCCTGGCAAAGCAGGACAGTCTCCCTATGCTCCCAGGAATCAGGATGTCCAGAGCACCCTGCACTCAGGAACTGGCTGCAAGCAAGATGAAAGAGGCACGAGACCAAAGCAGTGACCACAGAAATGGGTTTTACAGTCCAAATCCAAACCATTCATTTCAGCAGAGTAAAATTCAACGAGCGTTGGAGGTACCTTTTGAAATAGTTAGTGCTGGGGACCACTGTGACCGTAGAATATCAAGACAAATGCTGCCATTACTGTTAATATTTGGATGATAGATTCTTGTGGTAAACGCAACCTGCAGAAGAAGGAGAATTTCAGTGGAGGCTCACAGATAAACACCGCGCGGCAACGCAGGGATTCATGGTACAAGCCACTCACCTTAGGTGGTTTGAAGGGATAATCTGTTGGGAAGTGAATTGTCAAGAAAAATACTCCACCTTGGTAGGGACTGTCGTTCTGTCAACGAAAAAGAATCGTGGTTTGAGGAGTTATTATAAGAAGACTATTCAGAGAAAGCTCTAAACATCAATGCTCTCATACTTACTGGTCCCATTATTGTAGCTTGCCAGTGGAACACTGAAAAAGAGAAAAGATTGACTTCAGCTGGGAGAAGCTCAAGCCATGAACTCCTTTCTTCCAGACAAAGCAGCACTGAAAAGTCTATTTTAGAACTAAAGCCCTTCTGAAAGGCTGCAGGGAAGCGAGCCAAGGAATTCAGAGACAGAGCCAAGGACTCCCCACTTTGGGATGGCCGTGGTACCACACGCACATGCCCTGCAAAAAAATCCCACCACAAGAACAACCCTGACAGTTACAGACAACTTTACAGCCCAACAAATCTGTGAGTTCAACATCAGTTTCCAATGAATGACCTGAACCAAAGCCCAGTTTCCAGTGAGTGCCCTCTTCAAGTGAACTACAGCAAAGGTAGAGTATGAACTCATACCTTAGGATCTCTCCTAGACAGAGTCATATGGATGGAGAGCAAGCCTGAGCTTTGTGAAGAGGCCACCTAAGTCAGTGTCGTCCTCAGAGAAAGGATAATTGACAGTCTGCTTGATCCCTGGGGCCAGGATGTGTTACTACACACTTGAGGCTAAATGGACAAAAATTAAGTCTCAGTCATCTGCATCCATCCAAAAGAACATCTTAACCTGGTCATACAGAAGATTTGTGAAGAATGTCTTTATGCTGCAGAACATAAGGAGAACAATCAAAGCTGTTCATTTGCATAAGGCACATTAGGAAGTTCTCAGGGTTCCTTGTTCTCCAAAGACTCTGAAGGCAGCCTGTGCAAAGTGCACCAGCTTCACAAGTTATCTGTGAATCACAGACTAGGATTGGAAAAGACCTTTAAGATCATCCAGTTCAACCATAACCCTGCTGCTGCTGCATGATGTCCCTCAGCACCACATCTCCACAGCTTTTAAACACATCTAGGGATGGTGATTCAACCACTGCCCTGGGCAGCCTCTTCCAATGCCTGACAACCCTTTCAGGGAAAAACTTTTTCCTGATGTCCAACCTAAACCTCCCCTGGTACAACCCAAGGCCATTTCCTCTTGTCCTATCACTTATGGATGCTGGTCTCTTCTCACAAGTAACTTCTCTACCACCTCTTCTCAGGCAGTTGTCACAATCAAGAAGGTCTCCCCTCAGCCGCCTCCTCTTCAGATTAAACAACACCACGTCCCTCAGCTGCTCCTCATAAGACTTGTTCTCCAGGTCCTTCCCCAGCTTCACTGCACTTCTCTGGACCTGCTCCAGCCCTTCAGTTGAGGTGCCCAAAACTGAAGTAGGAAGTTTCCTCTGCATGGGTGTCAGCAACATCACAGCTTCAGAACTGGGGAGTTTAGAAGATTCTGGCTGTCACAAGGTAAGTCTTGAAGGACCATTTCAGTGTAGGCTCACAAATGAACACCACACAAGTTAGTCCCAGAAGCCACTTGCAGCTGTGAATGTAACTTGCAACTGGTGTCTACAGCTTTCAAGACTACCTGGGCCAAAAATAATTCTGGCCTAGAGTGGCAGCTACTTGTTCTAATCTGACACAAGTAGTTTAATTACATTTGGTATGGGCATTACAGTTGGGAATGATCTCAGACAGGAAAGGGAGGAACAGCAGAGTGGGAAGAGCATTTGGTTGGACCAGTGAGTTTGTTACAAAGGGTGTTGCAGCCCTTGGAGAAACTCTACATTCAATGTAGAGTCAGGAAACCAAGGTAGTGGCTTCTATGTAGCCTTCACCCATTTTAAAAGGGTTCTGCAGCTTCATGGCAAGTCCCTATGATCTTTAGTAGGACAGTGAGAAACCTGGAACACGAGGATCAAGGGGCAGCAGAAACCCAGCAGTGAAAACTGACTAAACACAGTGAAACCACCAAGATTTTCACAGGCATCAGTAGAGGCTGGTAAGATTCACTGACTGCACCAGACCTTGACCTGCACCCTGAAAAGAGAAGCTATATAACCAAACACTGTCTTAAACCCAACAAGAAACCCAGAAGAAAAATGCTTTCACAGGAAGTCTTAACATTTTACAAGCTGGAAGGGTGGTTTGGTTGGTTGTTGCTTCCCCAACTCCCACCCCAGACTCAAGGAAAAGTGTTTAACTGAAGCTTGAGGTTCTCACAACACCCAGGACATGTCTGATGAACTAAAAGATGGATTTGCTGTCTTGTTTAAATGGATTCTTTACTTTGTAATCAGCCATTTAAGAAGTTACTTGAAGTGAGGGGGTTGCTGACCTCCAGCAGCTAAGCACAGGCACGTGTCTGGATGTGAACACTCTGGAAGGACACCGGCGTTATCCAGGCCCAAGCACATTTTCAAAACAAAGGCCAGAGGTGGGTGGAAAAGGGCTGAAGCTCCATTGCCAAGAGAAAAATCCTGTCCTTGCAGTTAAGCTCTTCACTTCAAGGTTTAGTAGCTACAGGGAGGAGAAGCTTGTAACTAGGGACAGTTTACACCACTGGACCAGCCACAAGATTCTACCCTGCAAGCACAGCATGTCCTGAACTGAGGGACTTTGTTGTGACACAGCAGCTGAGGCAGCCCAAGGGCTCAGGGGTCTAGGAGAAGACATCTTCCTCTCCCTGCCTCTGCTATCCACTCATACCCAAAGTGCTGCTCGGTGGTGAAAGTCTTTCATCGGAGGCCTTTCAGAAAGGTGGCAGGAGGAGAACTGAATTACACTCAATTTAAGCTGTGTTTAGCAGAACTTTCCACTGCAAGGACTCCCTGACCTGTTACCACCCCCTCCCCATGACCTCCATCATCTTTGGTACTCTTTGGAAACTACCCAGTAGTTTATCACAGCACAAATCACACTTGCTAATTTCAGGGAAGGAAAAGCCTCAGACTAGCTCTAATCTCTGTAATTTCACTCCCACAGAACCCCCAGTTTCTGTGAAATACTGCTCTGAAAGCAGAAATGAGTAACCAGAGGCCTGACACTCCTGCTAAAACCCCTCAAAACCCAACGCACCTTTCACTTGAGAGCACTGCTGAACAAGAACATCTCCACTAACTTCGCTATCTTCACTAGTCCTAGATTTCCATAGGTTTCTTCAGCACTTCCAAATAGTCCAGAATTGACTCAGAAAGGTCTTGGCAGCTCGTTTTGTCCTTTTAGAAAGGACACCCAAGCTCAGAGCTCTTGGCGCACAGACAGAGTCTCCCTGTTTCCACAACCCTGACCCTCCTGAGCTTGGACGCTTGGCTGGAGGGCACAAGGTGCACAGTATGTTCAATGGGCATCCCAGTTGAAGCTTTGAAGTGTTCCTACGTAGCCTTTCCTACACGGCAGTGCTGCTATGAGAAGAGGTGTTCAATGCAAGTACCTGAATTTACCCCGTGGCAAAGCTGCAAATTCCCCTGTTGCTTTCTAAGTGTTCTTGTCCCACTGCAAACATCCTGCTGGTCGTGGCTTAGGGGAGTAAATCAAGAATTTAATGCTGCTATAAAAAATATCTAGTTTATCAGAAAGCATAAAATCCTACTTCATATGGGGAAGACTGTGCAGGTGGCAAAACCACCACAGTTTAAAACCACTGTGAAGTAGAGGGCAACAACTAAGTTGCATTATTCACAGCTAATCAAGCAGGTAAGAGGACATCATCTACAACCCAGAGAAGCATCCATATAAACACCACTAAGTCAAGTCCACGGTGTATCTTGCCCTCCTCCCCAGGCAGAAATACACACATGAGATGAGAGCAGATCTTCTTACTACAAAACAAGTGTTGGACAAAAAAAAAATAAATCAGGGTATGGCTTTAAAGGACATTTGCTTTTTTTCCTGCTCCTTGAGCTTCCAAAGGATGGAACAACTCCAGATCACCACAGCAGGTGAACAACCTTGCACAGGAAAGATGCTCAGCTGATGTGTAGGCCAAGAAGGTCATCCTAGGTCAACCCTTCACCTGGGAGGGACAGCTGAGCTGAGGGCAGATCTCAAGTGTAACCATACCATGAAATTTAAGGGTGCTCCACCCACACTTCCTGTCTCATACCTGAGCACCTATGTCCAAATCAAGCGGCAAGTTTGTCACGACCACAGCATTTAGACGTTCTGATTTTGCTTACCAAGAAGGCCACTATCAGTATTCCAAACTGAGTGAATCCTGCCTAAAGAGTCCAAGCTGGTTTTCAGTTCCCATGCTCTGCTGTGCTCTAGAACATAAACCAGAAGTTTTCCAGTGTTCCTACAATTCAGTTGACCACGGGAACTATGAAGGTTTTAAAATCTGACATTACCTCATGATTAAAGCCTCAGTTTGCCAAGTAGTCTTCCTTCCATTCACACTTTAACCTCTTATCCCCAAGGACTACAAGTAACCCTCTTCAAAAACACCATGTTACTAACCCCTGCGTAAAGTACAGTTAGGCCTGACCTTGGTGTATCAGCACCTACTAGTAGGAGTAGATCATTTCACTCCTCCAGGACTGACTGCCTGCAAGCAGTGAGGGAGAGATGCCCTGTGAGGAGCCTGAAGGGTTCATTCAGGTGGAACTCAGGATGTGCTCAGCACACAGAGGTGCCCGATCAAAGCAGGAGTAAGAGATCTCCAGCAATACACGACAGAAGGTTGAAGAAGCACAGAAGGGTAACAAATTTAAGGTTAGTATGTGGAGTAGCACCTCATACTCTAACAGAAGGGTTCTCCTTGCTATGGAACCAGGTGTCCTGTTTGAGGAGGAGGAGCAGAGGCCGGTGTTTGCTGCTCGTAGCATACTTACTGTCATCGCCGACAGGCCCTGCCGAACACTGTGCTGGAGGATCACGTGCCAGGTCATTCAACTCCTGAAAAACACAAACGGGGTCTTTAATGTCATTTCAAAGCCCATCACACTATTGCTAAAAGCACCACCAGTGCCACCACGGCTGTCAGTCTTCCTCACAAACCTACACCCACATTAGCAAGTTTCCTGAAACCACAGGAATGGCAACACCACAAACCTGATGGCCATGACCCAAGAAGGCAAAGCTGGACCTTAAATCCAGGCAACACCTCTGGCACACGCATCAGGTACCTCTAGGTTTCCCCAGAGCAATCCTCATCAAGCCACAGGGTCAACTAGGTTTGCCTCCACTGCTAAGGGAACTCAAGAGATCCCTCATATCACCAAGGTATTGGATATTCCACTATCTCCAGGTCACAGAGATAAGATGGCCTCAATCCAACACCTCTCAGCATCAGCCTTATTTTATCTCCCATATTGCAACAGCTCCCAGGTCGCTCCAGCCATGGTGATCTAGTTTATCACCTCAAGGCTGTAGCAGCCTTCCTGCAGGAGACACAACTTCCATAAGCTGTGGTTATTTTGTCTCCAGATGTATCAGTGAATATAGGCGGTTAAATAGAAGACACAAGGTCTTCTGGACCTGTAGCCCAGCTGGGGTAGCAGGGGAGCCTCACTTCTCCAGTAGCTGGATCAGTCAAATCTTCCTCAGAAGAAGTCCTACGATGAGTCTCAGCCACTCTGGCTGAACAGCTTGAGTAGTTCCAAAAAACTTCTGAGTTACACCAAGTTTTAATGCGAAGCAAAGTTTCAGCCTAGATCAGGAAGAGTTCAGACACTCTCCCCAGTAACTCACACCAGCTATTTGCTCTGGAGGTGGATGTTTAGTGGGAAGAGAGGAAAACCTTGAAGTCCAACTTTGTCTGCTCTATTTCTGGCTCAGCCACTGCCCTGCTTTGCACAATGGGCCCAAACATCAACTCCTTTTCGGTGCTAACTCAGTCTAGGAAGCCAAACCAACACCAGACAACCATTACAAGGACAACTAAAGCTGGCATTCAGGAAACGCTCCCAAGCTGTCCCTGGCCCGCTGCACATTCAGCTTTTCACCTCATCAAGGGTTATACCAGAAGAGCCCTCAGCAGAGCCTCCGATCCCAGATTTATCTGAAGCTTTGGACAGACAAAACATTTGAGGGCAATCATCATGGAAAGTTTCTGCTTAATGGCCTTTTATTATTTACCAGCAGGATTTAAGCTCTTGAATAGATGATCTCCAGTAGTTCCAGCTTCTGCTTCCCATGAACTGGGAGGCTACCACCAACCAAAGCATCTTCTATTCCAACACAACAATGCTGCCTTGCATCAAACAAGTTATTCCCGTCACTATGGTGTCCCCTAGATGTCTTCCAGTGGAGATAAAAAGTTGGATATACCCTGACACCAACGTGCATACACAAGTTTTGCTCTCAGCAGCTTCACCCCAACCTCTGAGGAGCCCACACAAAAGCCTCCTGACCCAACACCAGACTACTGCAGCTTTGCAAGCGCTTCTACCAAGCCTCTTACAGCACTGAGCCAAGCAGACCTTACTCCTACACTTTATGGTTCAACACGGACTTGGATAGGAGTAGGTATTGAGCATGCAGCACCTGCCAAAGAGCCTCCTGAAGGTGGACAGAATCTCCAGATACCCTCTGAAGGAGGAAAGCCCTTCCAAGCTGCCAGTTATGCATGTCAATTCAGAGCAGACAGCTCCAGCCTAGCAAGGAATCCCTCCTTCCTGGTGTGAGGATTAGCAACATGCTCCTGCTCCCCATGAGCACCCTCACAGCACCCACTCTAGCCCCAGAGCCTTAAACACGTCAAGGGTCAACTTGAGGTGCATGTACTAGAGGGGTTTTCAGGTATGAAAAACACCGAGGAGCAGACTACACCACGCTCTGCTTCTGCGGTAGCAAGCTCAGACAGCCTGTGCCACCAGCACAGCCAAGGGACAAGCAGCTTCAATGGCACCTGAGGGCCCACAGACCCTCCTTGTGATCAGTCTGGCCAGGGCTCCACACAAAGCGAGTCTCCACACACACAAATTCTGAAGTACAGGCATGAAAACTTAAAAACAGGAATACACATAATGGTTCTAAAGATGTAGAGTATGGTCCACTTCCACCATCTTCTGGAAAAGTCTGATGCTACAGCATTCAAAGCCTCAAACATCTATTAAAAAAACCAAAACACATCTGGAGCTCTCTTCCCGACCACTTCTCATCTCCTTCGCTCCTGTTTCTGCATAAATACAGCACAACACTCAACTCAGGAGTACAATGGTAGGAATCCATGTTTTCCATGCAAGACCACAACCAGCTGTGGATTGAAGGACCTCACGTGCCCCTTCCCTGCTATCAAGGGGAAATAGTTACAAACATGGGCTGCAGCTTGAGCACGTTCTACCGGCGAGGAGAACACACAGCTCCAAAGCTGCCCTGATGCTTGGCCCAAGACCTGCTGCTTAGAAGTGCTCCTTGCCCAAACCACAGCCCTTGGGTGACACCACAACGGAAGCTCTCAGAGGCCCAGGCAACAGTTCAATCAGTAGCAGCCATTTCTCCTCAAAATACTTTTTTCTTCAGCTTTCAGTTCCAGCTAGAAGGAACAACTTGGTTTTCTGAAGTCTCGCTGGAAAAATGCCTCACCAAGAACACCCGCAGCACCCATCGCAGCGGGGCAGCTCTCACCCAAGGCAGCACTTCAGGTTCTGCTCTATCAATTGACAGATTGAAATGTCCATGTAAAAAGCCACACACGAGGTCCCTGTAGAAGTTCAAGCCCCTTTGATACAGAACCTCCCAGCTTTTGTACACCACCAGCTCAGGCAACAAGAAGGAAGCTCAAGTTCCAGAGGACCCCTCTGGGGCACAACCACCAGCAGCAGTGGATGGCTCTTGCCCCAGTGAGGCTAACGCAGCACTGGACATCCTGGCAGGACCCAGACAATGGCTTTGACATGCCATCCCCTTCCAGCTGCTAAGACACAAGTGAGGAGTCAGAGCTGCAGAGCCAAAGTGAAGAACATCCATGGTGGCTACCTACAGCTGCCTTTGTCCAGGTACCAGTAGAGAAGAGTCTTCTGAAGACTCCCGTGAGGTTCCCAAGGTACCACTAGCACACCACCAGACCTGGTGAGGTCTTTGCTTCCAGATGTTGCTGAGGGAGATGGAGAACCAGTTTGTAACTGAGAACAAATGACTCTGGAGCTCACATGAGACTGGAACTGCATAGACATGGAAGATCCAATTACAGCCTGGTCTCATCTACAAACCATCCAGCACCGCACGTGTCAGATCCCAAGCTGCAGGGCCGGCTGTGCTTCCCTGTGAGCTGGGAAGGGCTGCTGGCCAATGATCAAGCCTGATCTTGACCACACTGATTTTAAGCCAAAGCCTGAAGAAAGCTGTAGCCGGTTATCATTTGAGACAGTTCTGATCCTTCAGCACAAGCAGGTGGTTTTGATTTAGGAATGCGAAGACTCAAGCAGCCTTCAGCTGACATTCAAGTTACTCAGCACCCTGGAGGCTGTCTCACCATGAGGTGCCTTCAACTGGAAACACCAACTTACAGAGCTTCAACCTTCTGCTGTCTCCCTACAACCTTTGGGGTTGGGCCCACCGCTGCAGATCGCGCCATTAACCAGACCCGTCATGCAGTTAAAAGCATTAATTAGTTCCTCAGCAAAAATGAGGAAGCAGAAGCGTGACAAAACAACGCCAAGTTCAAGGTGTCTTCTCAAGGGGCCAAGTCGAACGAAACCACTACCATTGCATCCACCACCGAGAAACCCTAAAAGCAACAGAACTCACAGAAGAACCTGACCTGTGTGCTCCAAACATGGATTTCATTGGGTTCAGAAGCTCCCAACAACACAACGCCCCATGCAGGGGTTCCAGGGAAGCATTTTAAGGACTGTGCTTATGCCAGAGCCCCGAGTTACACTGTCAGCTGCCAGAAGGACCTTGAGGCACGCCAGGAACGCAGCAGCACACACCTCAGGTCAGTCTACAGCAGCCAGAACACCACCTGTAAAAAGCATCTTCACCAAGGAGTTCAACCTGCACAAGTTCGTAAAGCACTAGCAAAACACAAGTGTTTTAAGTCTTAAAGTTGAACCCTGCACAGGTTTCAAGTTCTAATTGGTTTTAATTTTAAACTCTGAAGACCTTTGTTAGAGTTTAACTTTATTCCTCTAGATTACACTTCCCTCCCCAGTCTAACATGCTCCAGGTTAAAAACTGCTTCAGCCAGGAGAACAAGACTCGTTTTAAGGCTTAAGCTGATAAAAATACAGCCTTTAGTAAGAATAACCAACGCAACCAGTAACATCAAGAAGCGACTCAAGCACCAGGACCCCTCAGCAGACAGTCCCAGCAGTTTTAACCATCTTCTGTAGGCAGCCGAGCTCCCCAAACACCCCAACATTAAATGTACATCTCCACACGACGATTATCCAAAGCCCTTTCGGCTTGGCCTCCACAGCCCTTCCTCCCTACCCCAGTGGTTTTCAAGCAGCGATTTACTCAAACAACATCCTTAGCTTGATTATAAGCCTAATTTTTTGCTTTGAGTTGCTGCTAAGTGAAACAAGCTGATCATCTGTCTTGAGTTTCTCTGCCTGAAGGCCCTGACCCCCTCTGACAGGCAACCCAGGGCTACATTACCAAACCCCATTTCTCTGACCAAAAAGCAACTTGCAGCCGCTTAGCCAGGAGCCATCAGCTCGCAGCACCAAGGGTCCAGGCCAAATCCACCACGCTCTGCCTTCCCCCAGCCCAGGACCACGGCACGGGCTGGCAGCTGCAAGTCTGAGACAAAAGCTCGCTGCACGTTCCTCAGGCAAAGGCATCGTGCAGGGCGAGGTGGGAGAGCTTGGATCCACCAAGCGCATCCCTCAGCTTGCCCAGCGGTCCCTCTGTACGAGGCCACACCACCCTACAGCACCCATAGGTGCTCTCCTGGTCTACAGGACTCCAGAGATCTGCCATTCTAAGGCTACCACCCCTATTAACAGAAGCATTTTGGTCTTCCAAAAGAATCTGCTGTTTCAGTGCTTCAAACCGCTTGGATCCACTGCCTGACTTCTTCGGAGACTCTGCAAAAGTTAGAAGGCAAACAAGTGAAATGAGCAGCGTGAAAAGCATCGAGCAGCCTGAAGTGTGGGAAAAACCACATTACAAACAAGCTCCGCTGGAACTGACACCTTTCAGTTTTATTTTTTTAAAGCCTGAAGACCAAAGCAACGTGTCACTTCCTGCTGGTGGGGAATCCGGAATCGAGCGGCCCAGCTCGCTCACAGGAGCCCTGCCGGTGTCCTCCGGAGCAGCGGCGCACGAGGTTTCACACAGATGGGCTGCGCTGGCAGCTCCGCAGATGCTGCGAGAGGCCATAACGGAAGAAACACGCTGTTCCTGCTGACGGCAGCGCAGAAATAACACCCGAGTTTGCACGGCACAGGTAACGCTGTTCAACAGCCCAGCGACCCGACGCTGCCTGGCCATGGGCAACGCTCCTTTGGGTAGGAGTGGTGGTGGCATCTCAGGAGGTTGAGATGCTCTGGACTACAGGCAACCAACCCATCGTCTTCCACAGCTCAACGGGGACATTGCTATGGAGGAGATAATCCAGTTCTGCAAAGCATGACCGGGTTTTGGACTTCTACTCTACAAGCTGTAAGATGTTTTGGTCCAGCAGAGTCACTGATTTCCTCCCTGTAGGGTTCAAGCAGCTCATCCAGGGAGCCCCTGAGAGACAAGGAACTAACCTTTTACATGCTCTCCCACCCAAAGTGCTCCAAACGCTGCCCTAGTTACTCTGTTCCAGGGAACACACCTCCTAAAGATGAGCAGCACAGACGGAGGTGCAACTGAATCCCAAGTGCTCCCAACCTTAAAATGGAAGCGCTTTATGAGAGCCTCCAGCACAACTCCTATCCCACCCCCAGGTATCTCCACATTGTATTCCTTAGAAGATACATCCATGATAACAGATCATTGATAGACATACAAAAAAATAAGAATTAAATAGTTCTGTTTCATTGTTATCCCCACACCTCATGGAGACTCCGGCTGGCACTATTCCTCATCATTCCTTACACCTCAAACATCTCTCACAAGGAAAGAGCTCTGAGTTTTAGACCTGTTAGCACCTAAGCAAGGACGGGGAACACCGCTGCCCAAGAGACTGTGGTGGACAATATGAGCAGTGATCCAAGAGTGGGGCTCAACTCTAAGCTCTCCGAACATCTGCTTAAAGAACAGCTGCTGCTTCATGCAGCCAACATCCTGGCTCGAGTCTCTGGACAAGCCCAGGAGCAAGCATGCCACCAGAGACACGCTGGGACAGACCCTGCAGGTTCTTGTGCTTCCTCACACACCAACGCTACTCACCCAGCTGCACAACCCTTCCTGTTCCACCTGCTTCCAGCCCAGAGGAGCTCAACAAGCAAGGTAACGCAGCTGATGCTCCATCAAAGGTTTACTCTTGGGGTTTGCTGCTTGCTTCCAAGTTCTCAGCCCTGCTTTATCCAAGGGCACAAAAATTTTGTGGAGAATCTGTCTGTGGTTGAGCATAAAATCCAAACTGCTCAGCACAAGAGCCAGGGGCAAGATTAAGCCCTGAATGCTGATCTATTGCGACTGACGATACCATCTGAGCAGCAGCTTTCCTTCCCATCACTCCTTTGTACTCAAGTCTACCGGGATTATTTCTCCTCGATCCACATTCCACAGGCTTTTGTTCCTGCCACAAGGTGCAGCAGCAATGGTTGGCAACTTGCCGGTCCCCTCCTTGTCCTGATGCTACCCACAAGATACTGTTGCTTTTCCCAGAGACCAGAACAAAAACTGATGATAAGGAACGCTTTCCACAGGGTCTAAAATAGCTCTGGTGTAAACAACCGGTGACTATTGCTTAAGTAGTTAATCGAGAAGACCACAGCAACTTAACAGTTGAGTGTCCCTTTCTTATCTATGGCTTAAGTCCCATCTCAAAGCATCTGGAGCACCGGAACAAGAGGTTTCATTTCCCTGCACAGACTGTTTGTTGGAATCGCTGCCTACGGCCCTCTCACCATCCCTCTCCTCAGCAGCCCCCCACTCTTACACCACTGAACTCCGCAGAGCTCAGTAAACACTGAGTGGTGACACTCTCGCTACTTCTCAAGGCTCTAAAGGCTCCCGTAATCTTACACAGTGCTCATTATCCCTCAGGATCCTTTATCTGTGAAAAGCAGCATGGAGAATTGGGCCGTGAGCCCCCAGTGCTAACAAAGACTCGACACATTCAGCTTCTCCCCCATTAAAAACCAGAGCATGGAAACAGAAGCACTCTGAGGGTTAAACCCTGAACCTCAGCACCCTCAGAACTACAATAAAGCAGCTTTCCTCACTCCCCGAGTCACCCCACAGAAGATATTCCCTCCCCACAGAAGTCTTGCGCTCTTGGGGTGCCCCCCCAGCAGCTACATTTACCCTGCTGGGCATTCCCTTCCCTGGCACTCCCACGTTTCCCATGTCTATTCCAGTGGCAGGCACCCAACCTGCTCCCTCCGAGCCCCTTCAAGCCCACAGACGAGCTGTGGAAGAGCCCTCAAGAGTCTCGAGTACTCCCAGTGACAGAACTCACACACGATACTCAGCTGGAGCACAACTTCCTTACGTAACCCACAACCACATCTGGGTACTTCAGTACACCAAAATCCAACTCAAAACCCTGCCCTTTCAAGCTCTACCTAATCCATGAGCACACAAGCCTTCGAGCTCTTCCACTCTCTTCTCCACCTGAGCTTTAATTTGATCAGCATGACACAGGAAGCTTCGCAAAAACTCCAGGATAACCTACAACCAAAGTAAAGATGTTAACGCACAATCCTAACAAAACCGAGCCAACAAACTGGCCTCAACCATTCAGCTGCAGGTTCACAGCCAGTTCTAAAAATCAGGTTTACATAGTGATGGAGACCAGAAACCCTGTGGGACAGGGGGCTTCTACACCTGAACCTCGCGTGGAGACTCCAAACTGGTGGCAATGGTGTAAAAGGGTTTAAATTCCCTGCCTGACTCGCCAAGGTAATAAAAAGCGTACTTCAGTGACCCTCTCTTTTTTTATTCCCTGGTAGGAGGTACTACAATGATCGAGCAAAGGATGGTTTGAAGACCTCAGGGGACTCAGCAGTTGTGTTTTCCTAGAGGGCCGAGACACCAAGCGTGGCCTGCCCAGGAGGAGAAGACACCCCGCACGCCCTGCCCGGCAAGTCTACCGGATGACTCAGGTTGTCGAGCAGCGCCGGCCCCATTAAAACACGAAATCCCCTTATTCTGACCAGCCGAACACCCCAAGTTCACTGCGCTGGGCGCTTCGGTGTCTAACACCAGGAGGCCGCTCCGTGAGGCCTTTCCGCCGCGGAGCTCCCGAAGGCCGAAGCCGGCAGCAGGTGGCTCCTGGGGGCCCCTTCCCGCGCCCAGCCCAGGCCCCGGGCGGCGACAGGCTCCGCGGAGCGGCCGCTGCCCAGCCCGGGCCCGGCCGGGCCCCGCCGCCGGCGCCCCCTCGCGGCCCCAGGCCCGGCCTCCGGGGGCCACGTTGCTTCAGAGGGGCCCGGCGAGACCCCCGCGGCCTCCGGGCACGGCTCCTCCAGCCCCGGGGAGAACAGGCCTTCCCGGAGGAGCGAGGCGGGGCCGGAGCGGGGGGGGTTCAACCGGAGCGGCCCGGCAGACGGCCCCGCAGCCCCGAGCCCGCTCCGCTGAGGGGAAACCCGGGGAACTTCCCCCCACCAGGGCCGGGCAGCGCAGGGACCCGGAGCCGCCGGGGCAGGGCCCGGCCCGGCCTCCCTCCCCCCCCCCCCCTCCCCGCCCGACTCCGCTCTCCTCCCGCCGCTCCCCGCCAGGCCCGGGGCGGTGGCGGGGCCTAGCCGGGTTATGTAAGGCGATGGCGGGGCCGGGCCCGGGGCGGGCGGGGAGGGGGAAGCCCCTGCCCTTACCTTGTGGATTCTCTTCAGCGCCATTGTGTGCGCGAGGCGGCGAGGAGGGGCGGGCGGGGAGGGGGAGCCCGCGGGGACTATTTTCCGAGGGGGAGGGGAGGAGAGCGGAGGTGGCGGCGGCGCGGAAGGAGAAGAGAAACCGAAGAGGGGGGGAAGGGGCGGGAAAGGGGGAGGGGGAAGGAGAGAGAGAGAAAAGGGGGGGAAAGGGAAGGAGGGAGGGGAAGGGGCCCCCCCCAGAAGGCGGCGGCGGCGCCGGGGGGCCTGCGGGCCTGGCGCGGGGCTGCCCGGAGCGGCGCCGCGGGGCTGGAGCTCGCTGCCGCTGCCGCAGCTCCTACCGCGTCCCTCCGCCGCCCCTTTATGCGCTGGCGCCTCCTCTCCGGCCTTCCGCGTATCACTCCGCCCCCGTCCGCCGCTCCTGCTCCTCCTCCGCCGCCGCCGCCGTTACCGGATTCGCAGCGGCGAGGGGAGGCGGCCGCGCCGCGACGGGGGCCGAGGCCGGTCCGGGAGGGGAGCGGGCGAAAGAGAGGAGGAGCGGGAAGCGGGGCGCTCGGGGACTATTTGTCGTGCGGCCGCCGTGCAGAACTCTCCAGAAGGGGGAGGGGGAGAGCGCGGAAGGATACGGCGGAGGTCGGGAAGCGCACGCCCGAGCGCGGCGCGCGTGACGGCGTCATCTCGCGAGAAGTCGCAGCGGGAAGAAGTTCCGGCCGCGCCGCCGCTGTGGGGCCAGTGCGGCCTGGGGCGCCTGGGCCTGGGATAAACCAGGCCTGAGCCTGAGCCTGAGCCTGAGCCTGAGCCTGAGCCTGAGCCTGAGCCTGAGCCTGAGCCAAACCAGACCTGAGTCTGAGTCTGAGTCTGAGTCTGAGTCTGAGTCTGAGTCTGAGTCTGGGTCTGACCCTGACCTAAACTGGGCTTGGGCTTGAGCCTGGGCCTGACCTAAACCAGGCCTGGGTCTGACCTAA
>JAVSBS010020437.1:6140-21458 GCA_033124195.1 Coracias cyanogaster | reverse complement strand
GCCTACGAGCTTGTTGGGGTAGTGTCTCGCCTTGCCCTCGATCCTCTTCCCTTTTGGGAGGTGGTACGGACGCTGGCACCCGGACTGTGACACACACGCAAAGCATAAAACTATCAACAGTATCACTTAGAGTGATTTTAGAAACTGATTCAAAGGAGTAATCCCAATAAAACTGGGATTTCACAAAAAAAATCTAAAATGCACTGGTATCTGTAGCCTCTTAAGAAGTATAGAATTCAAAAGGAAGACATCCTTTCACCCAAATTCCATGAAAGAGCTCTTGTAGAAGCTGTTCTCAGGGTATGCATAAAAAGACACATGTCTTTCTGATCTGTACAATGCACACTGACTTAAGAAAAGGACCGGAAGAGACAATGCTGGCTTCAAACTTTTGCTATAGAATTAGTTAAAGCATTTACCAAAGAAGAAGAAGTTATCCTCCAAGTTATCTTGCATGTGTCATATCCAAGAAAGTGTCTTCAAGCAGAAGGCACAGCACCTCTCCTCCAAAAA
Organism: Coracias cyanogaster; assembly: GCA_033124195.1. Classification (NCBI taxonomy): domain Eukaryota; kingdom Metazoa; phylum Chordata; class Aves; order Coraciiformes; family Coraciidae; genus Coracias; species Coracias cyanogaster. The sequence goes on along the minus strand of JAVSBS010020437.1, from coordinate 20,945 downwards.
GCAGCGGCTTTTCCCCTCCTCCACCCTGGTTCAAACCTTTCGGCATTTGGACTTGGCACAGTTCCAGCAGCTGCCAGCGGTGGCACGGGGGGGACGTTTGGCTCCTGTGCCAGCATCTCCATTCAGCTTCTCCCCCCTTCTTCCTCTCCAGTGGTGGGAGCGCCCAGATTCTTAGAGCGATGAGAGGTGCTTGGATTCTTAAAGCGGCAGCTCCCATTCAGCTGCTTCCTCCCGACTCCTTCCTCCCCTGACCGGGAGGCCTGAGGCGGGGTCGGGGGGGAGGCTTGGCAGTAGTGAACTTTCTCTCTGGACGATGCAGCAGAAAGAGGGAGTCTTTGTTTTCTTTTGCGTATTTATACCTTGCCGCCGCTGCTACAGCTTCCGGCTTCTAGAGGACTCCCTGATGATTCATGGGAGTTGTAGTTCTTTTTAGCTGACTTAAAAAGACATTTCAAGATAATGGGTTGGTTTACAACAAGTTAAACTGTAATTTCAAAGCCTGCTTACTGAATACACAACATACATAAATGGAATTGCAGTGTGATAAACTGACCTATTATTTTGAAATGTCTTTTTAACTCAGCTAAAAAGAACTACGACTCCCATGAATCACTGGGAGTCCTCCAGAAATCGGAAATCAGAAGACGGAAGCCGTGTTATCAGACACTGCAAGGTATAAAAGCTCAAAAGAAAACAAAAACTCTCTCTTTGTGCTGCGTGGTCTGGAGAGAAAGGTCGCTGCTCCAAGCCTCTGCCTCCCCTCCACCCCACCAGGTCTCACGGCTGGGGGGAGGAGGAAGGAGGGGGGAAAAAGCAGCTGAAGGAGCTGCCAGCAGGAGCCAAACGCCCCCCGTGCCACCGCTAGCCGCTTCTGGAACTGCGCCAAGTCCAAATGCCGAAAGGTTTGAAGCCAGCAGGGAGGAAGAGGGGAAAAGCTGCCGCTGCGGGAGGGGCACCAAGCCAAGCTGCTGCCTGCCCCGCGTCACTGACGCTGCTCCAAGCTGAAAGCCCACGCCTAAAACCAAAAGAAATTACAGCAAGAATCTGTTGCTGGCATTGCCCCAGGCTGGGGGCGCCACACCAAAGAAACCTGCTGCTCCAAGGGGGAACACTGCAGAAATTACAGCAAGAAGCTGCTGCTGGCATTGCCCCAAGCTGGGAGTGACACACCAAAGAAACCTGCTGCTCCTAGGGGGAACGCTGCAGAATTTACAGCAAGAAGCTGTCCCTGGCGTTGCCCCAAGCTGGGGGCGCCATGCTGAAGAAACCTGCTGCCCCAAGCTGGGAGCATTGCATTGAAGAAGCCACGCCATTCCAAACTAGAGCCATACTGAAGAAGCCGCATGCTGCTGCCGAGTCGCGACCCGCGTGCCGCTACCGAAAAATTGCGGCAAAAAGCCGCCATCAACATCGCCGTCGGAGAGAGACTCCGATCGATCGCACCGAAAAGCTGGCAAGTCGCCACCATCATGGGAACCGCCCGAGTCTGCCGGCCAAGCGTCATCAACCCGAACATTGCCAAACACCAGAAGAGGGTAGAAACCGACATATACACACACACACGCACCACACCACGCCAGGTTGATTAAGGGGGAGTGAGTGGGTGGGCGTGGCGTCCTTTGACATCGTAATATCTCCATAGAGTAAATAAGGTTTATGTGAATATATTTGGTAATAAACTTGTTAAATACTCATCGATCTCCGTGGTTGCCTATGAGCCTGTTGGGGTAGTGTCTCACTTTGCCCTCCATCCTCTTCCCTTTTGGGAGGCAGCACGGATGCTTGCACCCAGACCACGACACTGATTAATGGTTTCTGTAGTTTGTATATCATACCTCCACAATACTCCAAGTAAATATTCGAAAATGTAAGTAATGTCTGTGCCAGCTCCACATAATCTAAATCTATTACAATATGCTGCAATATTTATGGTCGTATTATCCAACACATTATAGTATTAGAGTTCTGTCTTAATTATTTGATGAAATATTATTGTTTATCATTTGTATTTACAATGTATTAAAGTAAAAATTTAGTAGAAATTTCAACATTTTCCTGTCGTCTTTCTGTTTTACAAACAAGTTCTTATTTCAGAGTTATCACTGTCAACCCAATTACTTAAACAGTTTGGGGTGGGGGAGTGGGGGAGGGAAGACATTAGGAAAATATTGTTTTTGCAATCCTGTATGAAATCAACTTGAAGTCCTTGAACAAGTTCTAATAGACATTGCAGTAAAACCACTAGCTCACATTGCCAAAGCTAGTTTCTTTATTGACCAGAAAGATTTGGGCAGCTAGTAAATTTGTTTGTCGGGTGAGGCTGTGAAATCTAGTGTCTTGCACCTGTTTACACAATGTACAAATACTTCAAAAAAGTATTTCTGATGTTAAATGCCTAGACGGAATCTCTGCATTCGCAATTCAAAAGACAAATTTCACTATTAGGTAAATTTTACTCCTACATATTTGTGCAGAAATTAATACAACATGCTACAACAAAAAAAAAAGAATTTCAATATTTCCACTGAAATACAAACATCACATGCTAATATATGTGCTTTGAGAGATTTTGAGGGATTTTGGAGAGAGTGTAGGAGAAGTTTTTACATGAGAGCAAATCTATTGAATAACAACCTCAATTTTTTATCTGATGTTTGTGATTTAGTTTGTGATTCAGTGTAAATGTTTCAATGAGGTAGTGAATCCAAAGTCAAGACTTTGAAGCTGCTTAATTGCAGTGATTCAAAATTAATGTGTCAAAGGGTGTTCAGGTTAAAGAAACAAAATAATTATGATTGCAGTGGAAACCAGGAAATATATTTTGAAATAACACTGAACATACCAGTTTGGGTAAAACAAATAACTACCTCCACATTCAAAATGGAGTTTCTAACTCTTCCTCTGACAAGATCCTTTACAACATATTTTTTTTTTTCATAAATCCATAGCTCCTTCCTCTGTTTTTCAAAGGTAAAGGAAAAGATGTCTTAATTGCTGAAAAAAGAAGTGGATCTTTTATTTAATTAAATTTTAATTAAATTTTATTTGAAAAGTTTGCTTATCTCCTATAAGCCTTGACAATTTATTAAAAGTCTAGAACTATATAGGTTTTGGCTGGATACAGTTAGTTTTCTTCACAGCACCTCATAAAAGGCTATGATTTTGATTTGTGACAGCATGGATAACACATTGATATATTAGCTATTGCTGAGCAGTGCTTACACAGAGTCAAGGCCTCTTCTGTTCCTCATGCTGCCCTGACAGCAATTAGGCTGGGGGTGCACAAGAGGTTGGGAGGGAACACAGATGGGACAGCTGACCCCAACTGACCAGAGAGATATTCCACACCAGCTTTCTTGGGTGACTCAAGTAACTGTTACATATGATGGAACTCTGCTTTCCTGGAAATATGTGAGCACCAGTCTGTCAATGGTCAGTAGTGAATGAATTTCTTATTTTCCTTTGTTTGTGTGCACACCTTTGCTTTATCTATTAAACTGTCTTTATTTCAACCCACGAGGTTTCTCACTCTTACCCTTCTGATTGTCTTCCCTATCCCAGTCTTGGGGAATGAGCAAGTGGCTCTGTGAGGCTGAGGTGCCTACTAGAGTTAAATGACAACAAGGCTTAGCAAATTTTACACAAATTTCTTCTTTCCTTATTTAAAGGAGAAGCCATTGAAGGCATGAATAGAAAGTTCTAGTAAGAGAGGAAACTAATTTCTTAATTACAGGCTTCTAAAAAATTTAAAGACAGCACATGCAAATGTTGGCCTTGCAACAGGAAGCATAATGTAGATTATGGGAGTCCCTCATACTGTGACTGCTAAATTAGTGATGGGCAGACATTACACAGTATTACACTATTTGATGATTATTTTCAACTAGAGATCCTATAAAAACAAGGATCTGTAAGAATAGGAAGTTATAGAATTCCTACACAAAAAATATCCTATTCCAAATTTCAGCAATTTGGCTAACACACTTAGTCTTTCTAAGGATTTTAAAGAATAATGATAGTTACAGAGCTATTAATAAATTTGCAAATTCCCTAGTTTTCATACCAAGTTTCATGAAATTTTAACAATATTATTGGCAATAGGGAATAATTTTCTTAAGCATGAAAGAAAAGAAAAAGATTCAAGGACCTCAGCTTGGATTTGAAAAGCATATCCTTTTGATTTATGTTAGTATTTTCCTAATAACGGTCAGAGCAGCCAAAACCACTCTTCAACAAAGCAGCTTCCATATATTTGTACACATTTAGGCCTGCAGAACTTTTCTGGAGTCCAGTAAATCAGGACTGGCATCAAGCTCTCATGCCAAAAACGCATGGGTGTCCTATATCTGTTTTGTTATATCTGCTTCTATGTGTGAAGATATTTTAAGCTCTAAGATTTATCAAATGTTACTAGACACCTATGTGTGGACACAAGTAGATTTAGGCCAGATTTTGATTAAACTCAGTGTGAGCTTATGTAGCCTGTTTCACATGTGAACATCTATAGTCAGATAAATAAACTGAGGTGTCTAAAAGCTGGAGCTGTACCCCAGATGGAAATTCTGTCTTAAACTAAGAGAGATGTAGAGACACTGGAGAAGTCAAAAATGAACTGTTAAAAGCATATTTTCAATCATATTTTTGTTATTTTCTTACTTTCAGATATTTTCTTTCGTCATTGCACTGGTAATTTGCTCTGAAATTTAGCAAATGATGAAACTGATTCTGGGTAATCTGACAAGTAAGATGGGCAAACCAGGGGATTATGGTAGTTCTGAGATTCTCCTGGGCTAAATTAAGGTGAAATCACACTAAACAATTTGTTAAACTTTTTTTTTTTATAGAAGCAAATGGAACTTGGAATAAGAAGCAAATTGGATTGGGAAGATGTAATGGTAGGTGGTGTGGGGTCTATTAACACATTTATAAGAAGAGAAGAAAGGAGATAAAAGGTAAAGAGAAAACAAAAAGAGAGTTATCACCTCCCTTGGATCCCAGGATGATGGTGGGGCTGTCCTCAGGTAGAGGGTGCACACCCAGGCACCTTGAGGTGGTATCTTTCATAACCTAGTCTCCTCTTAGTCACATCCCTCGAACACCAGTTATGCCCCTCAAGATGTCTAGTCACGTTCCTTGGGGTTGACATGATACTCGATCTTCTGTGCAGGTGCGATTGTGGTGCATGGCCGCGAGGGATCCTCTGGGCAGTCAAAAGCCCCTTCCTCAAATAAGCTTTGTGTGAACTTGGCTATACAGGGAGAGCTGTCAATCACATAAAAGCACACGGCTGCTCGTCCTCTGACATGCTGCTCTGCACCCTGTGCTCACCATCTTCCCTACTTGCCATGGTTTTCCCTTTGCTATGTAGGGCTTGCCCCACTGCAGTCTTTGAGATATACATTATCTTTTTGAGTCTTTTACAAAGGCGTTATTTCTCACACACATTGTTTTCCACCAGGGAAGTTATTTGAATTAATCTGAGACTTAGTGTCATAAGAATAAGTGGAGACAAATTTTATTTACTTTCAAAACTCAAAAAAGCCTCTGTGGGACAAGGGTATTTGTAGAAAGCACATCTAAACCTGAGGAGCCACAATTTGTGATGCACTAAATAACCTTATGATATAATAAGTGTTCTGTTTACTTAGAGACTGCTGTCATACTAATTAAAGTCTCTATGAATTAACACCAATAGCATTTTTATTTTTTTTTAACTCAAACAAATCTTTAGGATAGACAGAAATCTTATATGGTGTTACTTTATGCTTTTTCCCATTCCTCTGCAGTAACAGTCTGACACTAACATAATGGACGTGTGTAGAGAAAATAAGTGGATTGATATGAGTGATGCAGTATGATGAAAGACAAAAAAAGTAGCAAAGTGTGATTAAATTAGGTACTTTCTATCTGTAGTTTAATAATACTAACTTATTTACTAATTTTCAACACAGAAACTAAGTTTAATTTAGAACTATTGAATTATTTGAAATAAAATGTAAGGAAGTAATTAGCTGATTAGCTTCTCTTGAGAAACATTTAAATCACTCCAAAGTAGATCACGAAATAATTTTCCTAATAAAAAAGAATTAATTATAAACTATCAGACAAATTCAAGAGGCCTCTGTGTGCAACACAGTGTCTCTGAAGACTGTCAAGACTTTGTCTTCAACATCCATTGCATCTTTATTCTGATAGGTAAAGCTTTCACTTATGATTAAAGGTATGAAGTCAAATAACATTTTTGCCCTTCCAATTAGTTCAATTTGGCTTCATTCATTTCAGTTGTCCCTTTAAAATTCCAGACACAATTCATTAAAAAAATGCCTATATAAATAAATGTGTATTAAATGAGAAAGATGTTTTTGATTATTGATAAGAAATAAAAACAGAATACAAGTGATAAATTTTTATCTAGAAGAAACAAACAAAACTATTGGTAAAACCTAGAGATAAAATCAAATATGCTAGGTGATTTCTGCCACCTGATACCTTTTTGCACAGTGCTTTATAAAAGAAATGTCTTAAATGTGATGGGAGAGGGAGTCATTTGAGAACCTTAGCAGCAACTTCCTTACAAAACACAATTTCCCCATTTTTAGTAATGAGAAACCAGTTCCTCACTTTGCCTTCCATTGGGATGTTGGAAGAGAAATTCAGTGGCACTGAGTAAGACACAGCAAGGGGATATTTGCAAGTAAGTTGATGGCACATTTACTTTTGGATATGCTCTTATTGAAAATATGTAAATCCTAGCTGCACTGAAAAATATTGAAGTACTTATAGTCCAGAAAAACCTTCCATAGTTTCTGTTATCGAATATAACTTGCTGTCCTATGCTCTTTTTTAAAAATATCCTTTTTGATCCTCTTATTGCAAGAATTTGGTTACGGATTATATATTTGATAGATTTACAAAGGAATGTTAGGGTACATTTGAAACATGGCAACTAGTAAGTTACATTCTTTTTAGTCTAGAGAAAATATAAAATTGTAACTGTTAAAATACATGGTTAATTTTTCCTTGTCTTAATATCCACACAAATAACAGGAAAAAACCCTGTATCTTAAGAATTTCTCATTCAGCTTTGTCATACATTTGGTTTATGTCTCTATCAGCTCACTTCAATGATAATGTGTAATTCTCCTGTGATATCCATCTTGCTTAAAGTTACACATATTGACCTTAGGTGTTTAAAGAATACTCATACTCTTTCCAGTTTTCAGCTGTTACCCGCATGGTGTTCCTAAGTTTTTTACATGTCACAGCTTTACTGATGAAGCACTGCATTTTTCCACATAAAAATGTTTTTAAAAACAGTGACAGATAAATTTCCTTAATTTTCAGTGCCTTCAAAGGTGTGTTCTGCTTCCTCAGTCTCCATGATCAGCTGTTTTAAAAGTTATTAGACTGTGTAAATGTTATTGAGGACAAAATTGTAATCACACATGGTTGTATATCTGGTATCATAAAGACTATACTAAACACGTGCAGAAGAGATCAAGATATGAGTATATTACCATTTATGTAAAGAAAATTTATTTATTTTAATTCAGTCTGTTTTGTATCCAATTCCATTCTTATGATTTTGAAACCTATCACTACAGAGTCTACACATATCAGCAACTGCGTCATAAAGAAACAGTATTTTGTTACCAGTATTTTTTATTTTATTAATATCACTTCGTCTGCAGAATGTACTTCACTTTTAACAAACATGTCCTTTCTCTCCTTTTGTTGTTGTTTGTTTGTTTGTTTGCTTGTTTAAACTTTGCTGGTTCTCTCCAGGCTTCCAAATGCTTGGAAATCCCAAGAATGTCTCTGGATGCATTCACATATCCATAATGCAGAAATGCACCATTCCATCCATCCCTATGCTGCAGCAAAGGTCTCAAGCACATTGAAGGTCAGTGGCCTTTTCCACGTGTATGGTCTCTTCATACATGGTAAATGAAGAGTGCTCAGAATCCCTTGGACTTAACATATATGAAAGCAAATGTGGAATATATTCTTTCAGCTCGGGAAAAAAACCCAAACAACCCAAAACAACAACAAAAATACAAAACCCAAACAACCCCAGCAAAAAAAAAACCCCACTCCCCCCCAAAAAACCCAAACATCTTCCCATACATTTAAATCAGAACTGGAAATGCAAAAGCTGAAGGGAAACAAATAGAAATACTCAAACTACTTTTTTACTTTAGGTGTTTGTAAAAGGCATCTCATCACTTTTCAAATGTGTTCTAACAAAACAAAAAGTTTCTGTTCCTGTGGAGAGCACGGAAACAATTTTGAGAACAGATGTGACGTTGATCTCTAAAAAAAATAGGCAGCAAGGAACAACAGAACAATTTTTCTTAAAATAGCTGGAAGTAAAATTTAATGTAGATATAATTGCATGAAAGTGATTAGAAATTCATAGCATGCAATAAAATTTGAAAAATTTAATATAAGCTAAAAAAAAAAGAAAATAAAAATAGGAAATGGGCAGTAATCTTGTAAAATGTCTTTAAAACAGAGCAGTATAACATTCCTAATATGACATATTGAGGGTCTTGTTTTGTCTCTTACGTGCAAAATGATTACTGCACTGCAAAAATATTTCTGATATAATAATAAAATTAGAAACTTTGCTGATATTGGTCCTCTGTGATGGGAATCCTAGCCACAGCAATTGCAAGGAGTTTCTTTTTAAAACTTAATTGAAAACACAGCTTAATGCCTTTTGCAGCTAAAACACAGAAACTCAGTGCATTAAAATACAGAATTAATATATTTATATGTTCAAATTGTTTTTCAAATTGTCAAATAAAGGATAAATATATATGTCTCTAAATAGATAAATACACAAACAAGAACCTTCACCTTCTTGAGGGAACCAAAGAATAATATATTATCATTTCTTATTCCATTTAAACAGTTGTAAGTAATCTTTCACCTGGCTGGAAGAAACTCTAGATACTGAGGAGAGTAAACTGGACTTCACACAATTCAATATGAATCAAGCTGAAGCCACTTTATTGGTCTAAAACTGTCCCTTAAGTACAATTTCTTTTTTTCCCTGCACACAATCACACATTCTTAGATTGGTTAAAGTCTTTCAGCATGAAGCAAGCATACAGTTCAGCTTTAGCTCTCATTGGTTCTTCTAACTTCTGGTGTTCCTCCTACTCCTTCGGCTCTTCTTGACTTGCTTCCTCAATTCGTGGTGAAGCAACCGCATTTCTTCCTGTTTTTCTCTCCTCAAGGTGACTCTTTTGCAGGGCTACGTGCCTACTCCCTTGTTTCGTATGGCAGGTTCATTATATGACCATTTTCCTTTAAGAACATTCCCACAAGATACAGCTTTCAGGAGTAGTTTTTCTTGCTTGCTTGCTTGCCTCTGTGATCATTTTAATGATAATGTTCTTTATTCTTTCATGAGTTGAACCCAGCTGTGATGAACAATTTGTCTTTCTAAGTAATAGGGAAGAAACAAAAAGCCAGTAGATCTTGCACCAGGTGGCAAATGGATAAATTCGGTCTTTGCACCAGTTGACATTAGCATCAAAAACAACGGCACAAGAGTTATAGCCATCTCACTGGTAAGAACACTTGGAAAAATGTAATGAAGGGAAAAAACAATTCTGCTGTTTTGTTTTGGTAATTTCTGTGACTTCGTCGCAGAAGACCTCTGCCTGTCCACCCCAATGAAGCAAGCTTACATGTGGAATAATCTGCAGATTGATCAACAGCAGGGACTCTATTGGTCTCCCATCGTAGCCCAGATATTCTGGCAGCTAACAACAACAGCAAATAATACTCTCCACTCTCCATGGGCCTTACTGACCCTCTAGGGTTTAAATGTTACGGCCAAAGAATTTCTGCCTGCTTTCTTCTTTAGTATGCTCTTGCTCTCTTTTGATAGCTCATCTTATTGCCATGTACACTCAACTCCATTTTCTCTTCTTGTGCCTTCTGGTATAAACATAAAGTCATGCAAAATGCTGAAATATTTTGAATTCTCCTTCCTATGACAACTTTAAAACAGGAAAACTATTAACATATTTAAGACAGTAGAATACCATACAGAATTAATTGAGTATGAAAATTCTAAAATACATATATTTCCCACAAGTACATACAATACAATGTGGCCCAGTAACAGCTTTAAAATTATAAATTTAAATCTGACAATTAGTAAATTTTTTTTCAGAGAAGTTTCAGAGAAAAACTGAAAAAGTAAATAATTTTGCAAGGCCTATTTATGCCTAATGAATAATCAATTTCCTGGTCAAATATTCTGTCAAATTCTTTACAGAATTCAGATGAATTTAGACCCAATTTCTTACAACTAAGCCTATTCAGTGATAGTGTATTTTTTGTACATGTTAGAATGTTAGACCTGTCTGGACCCAAACACAGAAGAACCAGTTATGTTATGTCATACAATGTCAGGATTGATGATCCTAGTCGTCCTAGGATTGCAACGTTCAGAGTTGCACTCTTTGCAGGACACTGAAATGGACAGGCTGTAATCCAGTGCTTTTATGTTTCCTCACTAGACATCATATATACTAAATACATTACAGGAGATATTTTAGGATCAGTTCTCAAATTGTGACTTCTTTTCACCTAGCTCATGTAGATACAAACATCTACATGTAGACACCCAAATTTCACTCTTTAACATGGATCTGAATCCCATCCACCATGTCTTTACTTTCCATATATTAAGATAATAAATGTTCAAGTGTGACAGGTGGTTCATTACTATGCGTTACAGTTGCATATAGCATTGCAAAAATCCATGCAGATTTTATTTTGACATCCTACAATACTGGTATGGAAGCCCGAGATAACAGATGAGAAGTAGAATAAGAACTCATCCTCTTGGTAAAATAAATGTGCATAAGCAGAGATCTACACTATAAGAGAGCACGTTACTATTTTTTAGAGAAATTCTGTCCATATGGACAAAATAAGCAGTTGCAGTAAGACAATTCTGATATCTAAGGCACTTCAAAGATTTACTTTGTTTTGCAGCTCTGCTGTGCAGCTTGTGTACTGCTGTAATAGAGGGCATGGTTTCAAGAAAGATATATACATATGCAAACTGAAAGTCCTTTGGGTAATTAGCTACATGTGTTCCTCTGAGACTTGTGGCACAGTGTAGGCAATAGGAAAGACCTGGAGACTAAGAAAAATTCTGAAGACTTCCCTTGTTTCTTCCTCATATTGATCCCTGCCCTGTACTAGAGGTTACCCAAGAAAGTTTCTTGATCTTCCTTTATGAATTACTTTCCCTGTGTTCCTGCTATTTCAGGATATTCTACCAATTATCCCTACTTGTGGTTACTAGTGGTGGGTAGAAATTGCTGTTTGATTTATATACAATGGACTTTCCAATAATTATTACTTCTCTAATTCAGACCATGCTTCTTCATTATAAGTAATAACTGTAACTGCCTATAGTGGGTCTCAAGGATGCAATTTTCTCAAGATATGACCTTTGGAGAAAAAGGAGGAAAGATGACAAAACTGGTGAAGTTTTCCATTCTGGAAGCACAAACAAATTAATTTCGAGAAACAGGCGATCAGCTCTGAGAAGCAATTAGTGATTAAAGTGGTACTAAAATACAAAAAAAAGAAAAAAGATAAAGTATTTAGTCTTTCACATTTGTTTTACCGAAGTTGTAGAAATACAAATCCTCTGAATGAAAAAGGGACACATTTTAAATGTCAAAATTAACACAATAAACCATGCTTAGTAAGCTTTACTCTGAGTAGGACACAAAGAACCAGAAAGGCATGACAACACAGCCCAGATGCATCTTCATTAACAACCAATGAAATACAAAGAGAAAAGAACCAGGAATTGATGCACTGTGACACGACACATTCACAATCAGATGACGAGTTTACCAGTAATGACACTCATGTCAGTAAAGCGTGAGGCATGTACCCTACATGCACAGACAGCAAAGTGTTAAATGACTGAACATTACCCGTTGCAAGAGGGACATTTCCAAAGGTCCCCTAGTGTGTAGCTTCAGCCCTGATGCTACATGTCAGGAAAACATTAAGTGTGCCAGTGACACACTCCAGTGCATAGCAAATACGCAGGGAGGGAAATTAGCACCGTAAAGGAGATTTTCAGGGTGCTGCAGCATTGTGAGGAACTGTGGAGTGCCAGTTGTGTATGACAAGCTGTGGTTCACATGTCAGCAAATACTACAGTCCACATATGGAAAAGAATACTACCATTTAAGGGGTTAGTAGGGAAGGAGGAAATGACTAGCTGTTAGCTAAAACCACTCCCTGTTCATAATTCTTCTATAACTCTGTCCACTTTGTGGGCTTAAATTACTTCTGCTAATATTTTGCTACTTAGTCTCCTTGTTTTCCTTTGGTTTGCTTTCTGTTGTTGGGTGGGTTTTTTTCATACAACTGACTCCTTTTCCTAGCCTTAAAACTACATTATTTTAATAGGACTTTTCACCTCAATAACTTTATGTCTGTACTACAGAGATCCATTCACCAGTTCAGCTGGAGAAATGTTAAAATTATTATCAGAACCTATTTTCTTCAGGAGCCTCCTGGGAGCATTACAACTGACAATAAGCCTCAGAAAAACAGCAATATATTCTAGAGCTGTTTATTTCTTCTGCTTCATTCTTGCTAGGAACTGTTCACCCAAGTTCTCCCCGGGGCAGAGCATCTTGAAGGACCTCTTATGTCAACTAGAAAACATAAGAATGTCAAAAGAAGTTATTTGTACAAGTTCTGTTAATAGCATAATTCCAACAAGTTTTTGCTATGTTCTATGCTTTTTAATTTTGCACAGGTTTGTTTCCTGTACTCTCTAATCAAGTAGATTTAAATACGTTAGTACATATCATCACCTAGGTTTGTACTGGGATTTAGTCAGAGCTTCTAATTGAACTGATTGAATTTAAAACTAAGATAAAACCTCTGATTTTTACTGAGGCACGTTATATCCTCTGCTGCATTAATTACTGCCCTCATGCCATCCATTTATCGTAATCAACAACATACACTTTAAAGGAAACTGGTATAAAATTTTCAGTGATGAAACTAAGGCAGTTAAAAATAGAAGTCACGACACTGTAACTTCTTTTCAGCACTAAAAAAATAATAAACACTAGTCCCTTCACTTATAATGCTTTCTCGTTAGAAGATTACACTATTTTCTTAGGCAGTTAACATTAATCCCAGCTTTTGACCATAAAAGAAATTTGTTTGCTCTGTTAGTGAAGCACTTGAATTTTCAGTTTCTAAAATTAAACACATATTGATATGATTTCTAGAACAAAACAAGGATATATCTCCAGTGCCACTTTTCTTCTTTCTGACTCATATATATAATGCCTGTAGTGTTTGTAAAATGGCCCCTTTTGATTGTCCAGAAGTTTTCTAGAGTTTCAAATAACATTGGATACCAGTTTTCTCTGAAAGCTTTTGAAGTTGTTTATATTCAACACAAGTGTTTCTCACTACAATTCTGCCTCTCCACAAATGTTATAAATGCAGGACTGTCAGTATTAATTTATTGCTTGAGATTACTTTCCCAAAGCTTTTCAGTATGAACTACACACACTCGATGAATTTTTGTTTCGGTTTGAGCCTGACTCATTCACTGTTGCACTTTTCAGAATCACACTTTTGCATTATCAGTAACATGTTATTTGTATGAGACAGTGTTTCTTATATCTAACATTTAACTTGTTAAAGGTGATAAAGCAACTCATAATTTTGACAAAAGTAACCAAGAGCCACCCAATTTTTTTTTTATTTTATTTTCTTTGACGAAATCATTGATTGTTGATTCTATTACAACATGTTGCAAAATGTCGGCATTCTTTTCAGTGGATTTGGAGACAACTCTAATTATTTTACTTCAGTTAAGAAATGTATGAGTGATATAGCCATGAGACATATAAAACTATTGGAATAATCATGATCAATTTGCAAAATGTTTTGCTAAAATGGTCCCAAACAGCATAAACTGTCTTCAGATTTAAAACTGCTAACAATTTGAAAATATTCATAATGGACCTTTGTTTCATGCCATTTATACAATCCATTAGTTCAGGGTTTTTGGCTCTATGTACATAATTCAGGATTAACTTTATTAAAAATAAATATGCTTGAAGTCTTCAACTAATGCCTTCTGAGATCACACAATTTCATTTCATTTCTACAAAATATTATAAATGTATGCAAAGGTTTTACAAGCTAGTGTAATTGGTTCTCCTTCTTGAGATGTTCTATATTTCAAAGTTAATTAGTGTTACCACCATACATGCTGTTTCATTTGTTTTATTTTCTAATTTGCATGGGAGGGTGCATAGTATTTTGATGTAACTAGTCTGAACAGCTTCCAGAGAGACCCATTCCTATGTATTCTGCTTCCTATAGCTTTACAAATGCTAATACAATCACATCCATCCCCATTGGGATAAAGGAGGAGTAGGGGTCAATCAGATGTGCCCTATGAGAATCTATTAAATGTGAAGAAAATACAGCAAAAAAATCAAAATAGTTTGTTTTGATCAGGTCACAAACTGTCTTTGACTGTACTGAGATGTTATGTTAATGTTTAGCCATTTAGTAATGATCGTGGGTTTTGTTTTTTCATGCAACACTAAAATTTGAGTTGGGGAAGCAGAATCAATTATATTACTGTGGTGGGTTAACCTTGGCTGAGTGCCAGGTGCCCACCAAGCCTCTCTATCACCCCCCCTTTTCTTCCCCTCCTCAGCAGAGCAAAAAGAAAGGGGAGGAAAATAAGATGAGAAACAAAAA